>CBVK0101098431.1:0-11171 GCA_900067695.1 Picea abies
CCAGTATGGAGAGATTCCATGATGGAGGAGTATCAGTCCATCATGAAGAATAATCTGTAGTATATTGTTCCAAGACCCAAGGGGAAGTATGTAGTGACTTCCAACTGGATATATAAGATCAAACATATAGTTGTTGCTAGAGGATTCTCTCAGGTGTAGGAAATAGATTATGAGAAGACATTTTCTTTTGTTGCTTTATACACTTTTATCCAGAAGATTATTTTCCTTGCAGCATCCATGGGTTGGAGACTACATCGAATGGATGTGAAGACAACCTTTCTCAATGGAGAGATCAAGGAAAAAGTATACATTGAGATATTGAATAAGTTTGGGATGTTGAATTGTAAGACCATGGCTACACCAGTGGTGATGAATATGAAGAAACTAAGTGTGTATTCTTCCAATTTCGATGAGATTGATCTGACCCTGTACAAACAGCTGACTAGATCATTGATGTATATGGTTAACACCAGACCATATATTTTCTATGTAGTGAGTGCATGTATCCAATTTATGAGTCGATTGATACATACACACTGGATTGTTGTGAAGCATGTGTTGACATACCTGTGACGCACAGTTGGACATGGTTTGAGATATAATTCCAGTATTGACATCATATTGCAGGGATATACTGACTCTGATTGGGCAAGGATTGTAATGAAAAGGAAGAGCACCTCTGGGTGTTGCTTCACTTTGGGATTTTCCATGGTTTCCTAGTGTAGTAGGAAACAAACTTATGTGGTTTTGAGCACCGCGGAAGCAGAGTACATTGCATTGAGAGTGGCATTCCGTGAAGTAGTGTGGCTTCATAAGCTCTTGAAGATTTATTTGGACATGTGTTGGACTCCACCATTATTCATTTTGATAACTAGAGATGTGTGAATCTCTCAGAGAATCTAGTGTTTCGTGACAAATCAAAACACATTGAGATCAAGTACCATTACATTTGAGATATGGTGCAGAGGAAGGAAGTATCGATGCAACACCTTCCTACAGATGAGCAGGTTGTTGATTTTCTTACCAAACCCCTTACCAGGACAAAGTTTGAGTGCTTCCGTGACAGACTTGGCATGGTAGAAAATGACTCCCTCACTGAGAGGGAGTGTTTATGTTTTCAATTTCTTGAAACATTATCTAGATCATACTTCTCTATGACTGAGTTGAGTTGATTTGTGAGGACACTTATCTGAGAGGGATCTCTATGACTGAGTTGAGTTGATTTGTGAGGACACTTATCTGAGAGGGATAAGTGGGTTTGGGCTTATATCCCAACGTCCCTTGTGGAGAGCACATTAGGACATGTCCCTTGTGGAGATCACATGAGGACACATCAAGGGAGTTGACATTGACGTCACACACTATGGGGATTTTACCCTAGTATTTCTAGAGGGAGTAGCCTATAGAAGTCCAAATCGTACTCCTATGTGACTGAATTGAGTTGATCTGTGAGGATACTTATCCAAGAGGGATAAGTGGGTTTCGAATTATATCCCAACGTCCCTTATAGAGAGCACACGAGGACATGTTCCTTGTGGAAATACATGAGGACATGTCAAGGGAGTTGACCTTGACGTATCACACTGTGGGGAGTTGACCCTACTATTTCTAGAGGTAGTAGCCTCTAAAAGTTCACATGGGAGTGTCATGTGTGACAGAATTTTTTCTACTACGGTAATTGTGTACCACTGGCGAAGACTATGTGTCTATGGACAATAGTTGTGTGCTACTACAATGGTTTTGTACCAATGGTAGTGATTGTGTGTCACTGGACAATAATTGCATGCTACTAGCAGTGGTTGTGTACCACTGGACAGTAGTTGTGTACTACTATGGATCAACACAGTCGTGTTCTATTGGATGGCATTGTAGTAGTTGTATGCTAACAGTCATGTTCTATTGGATGGCATTGTAGTAGTTGTATGCTACTAGTTGATTGTCATGGAGACTACCAGATCACTTGGAGCAGTTGTGTGTTGCTTGATCGCAGAGACTATGACGGATGATTTGAGCTATCGATGGCATGGTAGTAGTTGTGTGCTACTAGTTGATTACAGAGTAGTTAGTGGACTACTAGATGAAGATATCATGGAAATATACTTCCCTAGATAAGAGGGAGTGTTGATGTTTCAACATCGAGCATATATTCTCCCAGGATTGGTCATGGTGGTTTGACCAGTGGTGGATGGCCCAAGCGTAGTCTTCAAAGAACAAATATTTGATGTGCTAATGTTTCTCTAGTGTTTGGAAACATCGGGAAGAATTTTACCCACAGGGGTGTACCTGTATTGAATGTCTCGAGTAAGCATCAGGCAGATCTTCTCCTAGATTGGCCTACAAACCAAGGGAGATATGATACATTTATCACAAAGGTGTACTTGTGGTAAATGGGCCCAGGCGTACTCCTTCCTTGATCATGACAAGGAATAATATGGACTCATGGTGTTTGAGGTTCTTTCCACATGTTAGGTAGCATATGGTTGACACTCACTCACAGGGGTGTACCTGTGGTAAACGACCTTGGTGTGGTCTTTGTCCTAGTCATGGTGATTTTACAAGGAGTGATAAACACTCAAGATGATAGATGTTATCACATGAAGACTGGGAGTGAGCCTAATCTCAGAGAGATTCAATTAGCTTGGAGGGAGAGCCGCAAAGGGAGTTTCCCCTCAGTTCGGGTGGGAGAGTGACATCTCAAAGGACTGATATACATGTGTCATGAGTCTAGGGAGAAGTCTGTATACTTCAGAGACCAGCTTGTCATGATGTAGAATTTCTCCCTCGCTGAGAGGGAGTGTTGATGTTTGGGTAGCATCGGGAAGACATTCTTCTAGATTAATAAGTAGTTATATAATATATATAATAAATAAATAGTTACTTATTATCCAAGGGATGCATCCTTTCATGGATGGTCACCATATGTTCTCTATATATGGAACACTCATCATTGTAATAACATATTGATATCTCATATCATCTCGTATCATCTCATATGAAAAATCAACAGTAGCTTACTTCAGGTTGGAGCCTGTAAATAGGGGGTTGTAGCCTCCTTCCTATTGCAGCTGGAAAATTGGGAAGTTGGTGCTTCCTATGAACGAATTCTTGATATATATATAAGAAAACATTTTATTTTCTTTCTCTCATTTAGGTTTCTACGTAAATATTAGTGTATTGTGTATTTGATGTGATGATGTTGATGTGATGTTGTTTATGATTATATGCCCGTGATATATTGAATGCAATCATATATGATGCATTAATGATGTATTTTTGAATATTGTTGACCAAATTGAATAATATATATTGTGGTTAAAAGTGATAAAAGTGTTCATACTGATTCACCCCCCCTCTCAGTATTCCTTTATTTTCTTTTTCTTTTTTATCAAATTATTTCCAACACTTAGCCAATTTTCAAGTAATGTAGAGTGTGGGTAGAAAAAGTATTAGATGAATGTATGTATATCCATAGGTCCACAATCACACATTCTAAACTTTACACCTCTTATTTATGCATCCTCCATAATGCACTTTTCACCTTTTTTTGCATACTAAGTTGTTTTCTTGAAATGCATATGCAGAGCCACATATCATCCATAAAATTTTCTTGAGTCTCCAGGTCTGCAAGTCTGCAAGTCTGCAACACCATGTTCCCCAAAATGCACTTCTCACTTTTTTGTTTCCCAAACTTTACATTTTTCTCTTTTTAAAACACTTAGTCAATTTTCATAAAAAGCGGATGTGAAGTTGCTTCCAATACTTAACCATATTTCTAGTTTTGATGCAGACCTCCTTACCCTTCCTCATATTTTTGTTCAAAGTTTTGCAGGTATGCAATCCTGTGTTATACAATTTTCACTTCACATTCCTAATTTTACACTCTCATACTTAACATTTTTCATCTACCACGACATCACATCACCACTTCCCATCACATTTATTGTCCCCTCCACATCAGCGACCACTTGTGTAAGCATAATGTCATTATTGAAATCATGAAACATTCGTTAAATCTTGCAATAAATTCAAATCTCATGTAAGAAAGAAATATTAGAAGCGATATTTATGATTGATTGAACTATCAGGACAATACATGGTGAAATTGAGTAAAACAAAATATGCCAAGTTGTAAATATCGATAATAGTGCCACTTACTATCAAAGCCAAAAGCAGAAAAAGAATGTCAAGTAAGAAAAAATAGGAGTACCACCTCTCTAAAAACATAGGGGATTCATATCCTCGTGAGGTTTACTTAAGACCGTATAATAGTATTTTAGATCAACATTTTTGGTGACCATACTAGGGAGATAAAAAGGTTGGTTTCGTAGACGAGAATCTAATGACTCAACCTGACCTTGAGATTATCCTTGGAAAATTTCAAAGGAAAATGGATAACCTTACTATAGTAAATAAAGGAGCATCAACCTCAAAGAATGTTGAAAATGAGGAATTGGTGGGGGAATATTCCAAGGTGTTATCCCAAATGTAAGGAATGATCCAACTACGACCCAACAAACAAAATGTTTTTTGGAAATAACTCAAATGAATAGGACTATTCGAAAAATGAAAAATGAGCTAACAAGATTAAGGAGAGCTGAAAACTTTGTTCTAGCAGATCAAAACCCAAGAGTTCCTACTCAGGAACAAAGAAGAATTCCTAATCAAGATCATAGGGTGATAAATTATGGTAGAAATGAATAGCAAAGTCCAAGAGCACCCTGAGTGCCAAATCCCAATGCTCTTGTATTAGAAGAAATTGTCGAGGAAGAAACTTTTGAAGATATTGATCAAGAATAAAATATCATCCAAGATGAAAGTTTAGAATCAGTACAGACTGATGAAGGGGAATTATATTTCAACATTTTTAATGAACAATAAGAGTATGAAATTTTTCAATAAAATGTTGTCCAAAAAAAGAACACAAGCCAGCAAGTCTAAATCAAAAGAAGCTCTAGAAAAGGAAAAGTTTCATTGTTCTATATCACCATAGAGAATCATGATGTTGTGTTGCACAATTGTTTAATTGATAGTGGGGCTACCAACAACAAAATGCCTTTGTCAGTCATGCAAGCATTGGGAATGGAATGTACAAGGTACTATGAGACTGGTGAAATCATTTAATCTATTGACTCAAGAAAAGTCCCAGCTTATGGGGACAATAAATATTTTTGTACTTGGATAAGTGTGGCTCATCGTATCACAACAATGTTTACTATTATAGTAGTAGATCTTTCTCCAACATATGGCGTTTTTCTTGGAATATATTGGTGCTTGATGATTGGAGGTTATATAATGAATGATGGAAGAGGTATGAGGTTGTATCACAAGAATGCAACAATGTTTAGAGTTCCCAAAGAAGTTAGAAAACATGTTTATTTCAGATAAAAAAATAAAAATAAAAATGAAGAGGAATTATCTTGATCCTGGAATGGGAAACTATGTTGTCTTTGATTCAAAGCAAATCAGTATTCCAAAACAAAATAAGGACAATTCCTTTCAAGACTACTGGAATATCTCCTTTGATGGTGTATGTTTTAAATCTGGAAATGGAGCAAGAATCATTTTTAAAAACCACAAAGTTTTTATACAACCACATGCAATCATTATTGAATTTCTATGCACAAATAATGACGCATAATATGAAGCACTAATTCAAGGTATGATTATTTCCCTTCAAATGAGAGTTGAAAACTTGGTGGTCATTGGTGATTTAGAATTGATTATTAATCACATCAGGAAGAAATATAAGGTTAAAAATGAAAAGTTAAAATGTTATGCAAAAAAGGTGTCGAAGCTCATGGATTCTTTCAACTCTTTCAACATATATTTTATTCCTAGAGAAAATAATCAAAGGGCTGATGCACTAGCAGTATCTGCATCCATGTTTAACGTAGAGGATTGTCAAGCACGAGGAACTTATCATGTGAAGACTACTTTTTGACCATCAATTCTAGATAATCAAGAATATTTACAAGTTTTTGAAAATGATGAGCATGTTGTAAATTTCATTGCAGATGATGATCCCATAACCAATGTTTATCTAGTAGAAGATTATAATTTATAGGGATATGTTCATGAACAGATTCATAAATTTTCCCCAAAAGCGTATATCAGTTTGGAATCCCTCTTTATGAAAGAAGACCAAAAAAAAATTTGAAAACCACTGGAAGAATCCTCTATCGGAAAGGTCCAAGGAACATAGAAGATAAACATTGGTACCACTGAATCACCAAAGTACATAAATGCAATATGCTCAGGTTGATCCCTAGTGTATATATACTTTTTTATATAGGTTGGTGAGTTGTGCTATTATAGGCCAAGTTCCTATGTGATTATTCGGTCGAAGATCCTAGATGTTAAAATGTGAGTGAGTCTATTATTGTAATATGTAATCATTCATATTATTAATAAAATCCATCACTGCTGCAGACCTGTTGATTTTTCATAAGCTAGGTTAAGCATGAAGTTTATTTCATTTTATCATTTCACTTAACCATAAACAATAATGTTGTAGCAACCACAATAATGTTGTAGCAACCAAGATCACAAGAAGAAGCACCATGCATAAGAACACAATAAGTACCCTAGGAAACCCATCTCAACAAGGGAAGAAAAACCATCCAAATCCTTTGCTATATTCTTCAAGAGAAAGACCTTCACCACCAAGATATACCTACCACACAAGAGGGTGCTTAAACCCTAAAAGACTAGTGCCCAATAGAGGTGCACACCTTTTCCCAAGTAGATGTACTTGCTGAATTTTCCAAACTCACATGACGGATATGATTCCACAATGGGGAATCTTCCTTTACTTATATTAGACTTATCCTATCAACCGAAGTGTCTATTGGCTCAATAGGGCCGACCTCACTAAGTCACAATATAATAATAATTATTTTTATAATTAATATTAACCATATTAATTATTTTTTACATTTATTATTAATCAAAATAAGGTGGGGTTGACCTGTACCCTGTAGATAACAATTAGGGTTACAGGCAGGTTTGACTCTTGAACAACATATACAAAAGGATATGATACACCCACTAGTGCTCATCCACTAGGGGCACATCAATGTCATATCTCTGGTTCACTGCATTACATAGAAGAACCAGGTCTTCACACATTCACATGTGCTCATACATAGGCATGTCCACTCTACAGATCTTATTTCCCATTGCCTCACACAGGAGAATCATCTGGAGTATTCTCATCAACTTTGTTGCTCAGAGGAGGCTAATACATCATATTCATTTCTTTTCACATGATGATGCACCCAACACTTTGGGATTTCACACATTCACCTTGTTCTCAGCCACAGGCATGTCCAACTCAACAGATAAAATTTCCCACTAGATAATCATCAGGAGTTCTTCTCAACTCTCTGAATGGAGGAGGTCATCTCTACATTCCTACCTTTGTCTCAGGAAGGAACCATGTACCCTTCTTAGGGGATTTCTCCCAGGTTTGTAAGATGAGAGAAAGACTTACATAGATGCAATGATCCACACCTCACAGGTTTGTAAGTTGGATAATGTCTCACATAGCTGCAATCATCAACACTCCCTCTTATCCAGGGAGACATTATTCATCATTCCAAGTCTCACATGGATGTGCTTTGAATTTTTTCTTGGCTAGAGTCATCAACACTCCCTCTCAACTAGAGAGGCTTTCTTCATCAATTTAGTTTGGTGAAGATATCTGCAATCTACACATATGTAGGAAGGTACTACATGTGTATGATTTTCCTATGCATCATATCTCTGATATAAGGATGTTTCATCTCATCGTGTTTCAATCCATCAGGAAACACGAGGTTCTCAAGGATCTTTACACACAACTCTTTTGGTTATCATCATAGGATCCATCTCATGGTCAAGTAAATCTTTTAGAATCTTGTGAAGCCATATTGCTTCGCACACTTGATGCTATATATACTCTGCCTCTATGGTGTTCAATGCCACATAGTTTTGTTTCCTGTTGTATTAGGAAACCATGGAAAAATTCACGGTAGAAAAACAACCAGATGTGATCTTCTGGTCCACTGTACTTTCTATTGAATCGACATATCCTACAAACTCAAGTTCACATTGGAGGCATATCTCATTACATATCCAACTATTCCTCGCATATATCTCAATACATGTTTTAGTGAGTCTGTTTCGGTTGACTCATGAAATGACTAGGCACATTTACTGCATGGCATGAATCAAGTCTAGTGTTAACTAGATACATCAATGATCCAATCAGTTGTGAATCAGTCTTGTTTGAATCATCATCAATATTCTTCTTTAAATCCATCACGGTGGATTTTTCATTCTGTCATACTGAACTTCTTTAAAATTTTCACTGTATATTTTCCTTGACTCGGGAAAATCTCATTGGTCCTATGTCATACTTCTTGTCCCAATTCGTGCATCATACTCATATTCTTCATCTCAAATTTAAAATTCAAGGATTAAGTCTATCCAACAACAAGGCTTTCTGAATAAGTCAACAAAATCAGGCTCTCGTCACCACACTATAATGATATAGGTTTGGATCAACAACATTCTTGTTCAAATCCAAACTCATCAAGAATTTATCTATCTGATATAGTTTCCAACTCATGGATGATAGTATGGTTGGAAGTGTATTAGGTTCACTAGATCAAGTTTCTCATTATAGACAACTCCCTATGTTTGTGAGAAACCTCTGGCTATAGATCTCGTTTTGTATTTCTTGACACTTTCATCAGATGCATGCTTAATCATATAGATCCACTTGGAAGTTATCACAAACTTCCCTTTCTGGTCCCCGAATAATATATTATGCATCATTCTAGTATTCTTCTATTATGGCATCTTGCCATACTGGTTCTCTTTTTGTTTCTCTAAGACAAGGAGTCTCAACATCAATGAAGTGGCTCATGACTGAAGGATAGCTCGAAAATCTATTTTTCTTTCTCAGAATGTGCCTTGAGAGGCATGTATGTTTCTCTGCCTCTTGCAGAGTGAGTCTAGGTAGGCATTTTATTCCCTAGTGCAATATCTCTAAACATATCAACTGGAGAAACTGGATAACCTAGAGTAATGTATGTCTCCCTCTGAAATGTTGAAGGGGGATAAGGTATTGTCTCACTGTCAATCTCCATCTAAGATTTTCTAGTTCTTTAAAATAAAAACTATCTCTTCTTCAAGGACAATGTTTTTTCTTGTCTCAATCTGTCTATGACTAGGGATGTTGATATGGGATGTCTTTGAAGATTCACTGAATCCTTTCTTCCTAAAGGAACTTAGCTTGGAATTCTTCTCTTTGGGTACATGAAAATACACTGGGCAACCAAATAATCTGAAGTGTTCAATCTTAGGCTTCATTTTGGTGAAGACTTCTTCAGGAGTTATGTTTTTCAAAGTCTGGTGAAGACTCTTGTTCTGCACACATATTGTGTCATGCAATATTCTTCCCATAGAATCATATAAGGATTATGATCATGCATTATTGGTTTCCTTAGTGGTGTTTCTATTCTTCCTCTTTCTTAAATAGTTTTGTCTCCCTCTGAGTCAAGTGACTCCCTCTGAAGGGTAAGCATCTTATTTTCTTGTTAACCTATATGGAATAAGAAAACAAAAAAAGGGAACCAACACAAGAATATATCCTAGAGGAGAATAATGAGTTCATCTCTAGAATAAAAAAAAATTAAGGAATGTAGCTACAACACCTACTTGTAATGTAGCAAACTTATAGGAATATAGGTTTAGAGGGATGAAAATAACAACAATCAAACCTGGATTATTTACTTTGAGTGTGTTGTTCCTCTGAATGCACTGAGATCCCTCTAGATCCATAACTTCGGAAAAGGTTCCCTCTTCCTGCAATTTCCCTCACGACAATGATAAATAATATATACAAGTGCATACCTGAGAGTGTACACCAATGAAGGTTCTCCTTGTTTGTTTAGTAGCCACCTATATTCTGGTCTAGTAGTAACTTTCTACATGCTCAGGAAAGACCTCATACTTGGTACTTTTATACCTTAGGGATTCCTTTAGATTTTAAATGTGTAAATGTCTAGTTTTCTCCAGACCTTGTGAGTGTATATTCTATGTATATTTCTTCTGTGAATATATTCACAATTCATTTTGCATGGGAACTGCCAACAGTAATTGAGTATTATCTACAACTAGTCGATCCAAAATAGTGACACAACCTGAAGGTGATATCCTATCCTCAAGTGTGAAATTACCATCCACCAAGTGGGTCTCAGCATCCCATGTATTAACAATCATATGATCAAGATCTAGTTGCAATTTTATTACCACCATTGGCTAAATAAATCGTCTTTACTGGATATTTACCAACTCTAATCAAGCCTACGTGGTGACATGAAACCTATGCTATTTTATAACTTTCACTAGGCAGAGTAATTTCTCACTGTTGATGTAAAGAGCCATGATTTCATGTAGGCATTACAACAATACTTGTAGCTGTCATAACTCATACATTTTGGCGAGTAGTGATGCCTTTTAGGAGGCTTTTCATGGGGTTCTTCTGGCTGTAGCAGCCTTGAACTTCATAAAAAATAAATTATTTTCTCAGTTATATGTGCCACAGGTATGTGGCTTTTATTTCTTAATGGTTGTCCTTAAAGGGTCGATGGTTGCATCTATCCTCTTCTCATCTAGAAGAATGGGCCACCAAGGGATAAGTGGATGCCCCTTATGTTGTTCAATAATTCTGGTCCACCCAAAATGAGTGGCTATGGAAACCTTGCTTCTTGCCATAAATGGTTAAGGGAGGGGTCCATACCTTCCCATGGGCGACGACCTCTTTTCCATATGCCATAGGTGTTGATTAGAGGTTGAGTTTACCACAGGGAGGATATCTGACCCTCCTTATCTACTAGAGAATTCTTACAAGGGGTTCGACCTTATCAACAACTACATATTTTTCTAAAGAGAGGTCTGACCCTCTTCTCTTCACCCCTACAACGGACATTGCCTTCATTTTGTAGTGTGCAATGGTTTTCTTCAAGTCTGCTTTGATACCATGTTGATTTTTCATAAGCTATATTAAGCATGAAGTTTACTTCATTTTATCATTTCACTTAAACATAAACAATAATGTTGCAACAACCAATGTCACAAGAAGAAGCACCATGCACAAGAACACAAGAAGTACCCTGGGAAAC
>CBVK0101098466.1:0-12471 GCA_900067695.1 Picea abies
AGACTCCTTAAAATTGAAAAGATTGTTGAGTGATCTTGTCTTTGTCACACTCGTTAAAATGGTTATGAATAGACGTCTTTTAGGTGCCAGTTTACCCATTTTGTGAGCGGAGTAGACTATTTCCAAAAAAGGTACTCCTTGGAGTCTTCTTTTATGTTTTTTCAGACTCTCTAAACATGAAAAAACTATCGAGCTTACCGTCTCTAGTCTCGTTAAAATTACATTGAAGGGGGTTTCATTGTGTCTTGCTAATCACATTTTCATCTTTATGTCTTTGGCCTAATGCCGGATCCATGATTCTCTCAAATAAACCTTTGAAGCACACCTTATACCCAAGCCTTGTAGCACTTTTCCTCTGTGACTTGACACCTTGACCCATGGAGGAATTTTTCCCGAGTGTTCTTTTCCTGCACATGTCTCCTTGCTCGAAGCATCAGTGTGTTCCTTGCACCTATAACTAGTATGCTTTCTTGTGACACTCATTCCTCCTTTGTAACGTAACATTCTTTTATTCCTTTTCAAGTTCTTTAAAAAATTGAAAAAGACAAAAAAAAAAAGAAAAAAAACCCAAAAAGAGGGGACGAGAAATATATATATATTTTTGGTAGCACAATGAGTTGCTCTTGGACAAAGCACATCCTTTAGTTTGTTCGTCAAGCACTTGGATCTAGTATGACCTTAGGAAGTTGTTCTCGCTACATAGAGTTGTGTCCTCCTATGTTTGGTTACTCTTCTAAACACATGGAGAGTTTGTGTTGCCTCCTACATTGTGAAATTATGTCAATGTCATGCCGCTTGAGTATGATCATTTTTCATGCTTTTGTCCAAGGGAAGTTTCACCCAACCTGAGTTGGTATTTTTGCAGTTCGTCTCTTGACCTCATGAGTCAGCCATCCTAAAAAATCCAATCAAGTCTTGATTCAAAATCAATGAAGTTCTCATCCTGATCATTGAGATCCTCTTGTATTTTCCGATGAGTTGTTGAAGACCTCGGGGTAGTGAATTTATACACTCACATTGTACTCCTACCCGAGTTTTGAATATCTTGAAGTTGTTTCTTGAGTTATTAAGACCTCATCTCCAACCATGAAGAGTTATTGGCTTCTTGAAGATGGATACTATACTTTTTTATATTTGATTTTGAGATGTAGATTCGTAATGTATTGCTCGTGGCTAGACTTTATATAGTTATATGACATGGATCTGCAGTTTATTTGATTGGCAACCATGATTTATTTCATCTTGATCATGGGTGTGCCCACCTCGGAGAGACAATTGTTATTTTTATAGATGGCACCTCCCACACTCTGGTCCCGGGTTCACTCGTTTCGTACATTGGTGAAGAATTTGTAATCTATTTCAGCCATCAGATGCTCTTTTGAACTTACACATTAGGGGGCATATGTTATAACCCTAAATTTCTCTACACATGCATACCTGGTCTTTGGCCCTCTTACTTGCATTTTTTGCCAAAGCACTATTGGGTTTCTCTTCTTAAAAACCGATTTTTTGAATATGTATGTGCCCTGCACCACTACTTCCCTCATACATATGCCTTTTTCACCATTACAAACTACGTACATATGCATGTTGCACCACTACAACCTGCGTGTACTTGTAAAAGTTGAAAAAATAAAACGTTGCAAGGAATTCATTGAGATTATGGGCTATTGGGTAGTTTCCCAGCTAATCCACCTCCTATAGCCCGCCACCCAACCGAATAACCATCCTTTTGTCATATAACAGAAGGTGTTGCAGTCTCATTTTACATATATACATAAGAACAATGAAACTCTACATGTTTCACATCCCCTCCTTGCCCAAGTTGTTGCGGCCCTTTTGTGAGAATTGCCACTACATTTCCCAATTAGCCCTTCTTCCTCCATCAAAACCCATTCACTTCCCAAGAACATATCATAAGGTTGAGAGGAGAAGCTATATAAAGGTGCACTTGGATCTTGGTGAAGAGGATCTCAGAATAAGTTCGTGGAGCACTAGTGGGCTTTGGTTGTAAAGGTATAATCATTGAGTTATTAATAAAATAATTACTTTTCCTGTCCCAAATCATGGTGTATTGAATTCTTTTATTGGTTTATGTTTTGACATTCTAACATCGAACCCTAATTTGTATATGAAATATCATGCTTGTAGCTTTCCATTTGTCAATATTTGAATGCAGGTCAGCCTTGGGAGGAGGCGTGCAATCAACGAAGATTTCAAGCATGAGGGGATCATCACCAGACGTGAAGTAGAGGTATAATTACCCAATCCCCCTCAACTTTTCTTTTCTTGCATGATTTTGGGAATGTTTGGGGTAGTTTAGAGAAGTATTTTACTTTTAGACAGTTAATTGATCTGCCTACATTCTGAACCTTGGTGTAGTCATAGGGGGGGTTTTCCCGCTAACATGCATTCTTCTTTTGACACATGTTCTCCATAATACAAAATATGATCATCAATACATGCATGAATAGTTTGATACTCAATTCCAATATATTTCATAATGACATGTAAATATTGGTATGTGCAACGTAAAACATTTGAAAATGGTAACATAAATTCACCGAACAATCTACAACATAAAAAATCAATACTGGTTAATGTAAAGAATATTAATTGTACACAATGCATCCAAATTTTACAAATGATAAGCTAACAATAAAAATAGAGGAAAAAATAAAACCTTTATCATCATGTATTAAATGTGACAAAATATATTACATACCTTAAGATTTGTGTGACATAAGTGTTTGAAAAACCATTCATAACTGTTAAGTTCACCAAAAACAATATAGCAGAGAGAAGACTTGTTTTGGAGCCTTCATAAAGAGGTTGTGTTTCCTTCTCATGTATAGGTATATCAAAAACACCATCAAGCTGATCATCATCATCATCATCCATTCCAACATAATTAAATTTCTCCTCAATCAATATATTTGTCCCATATTATTCAATTGTGTTATTAGCATCACCATCTTCTTCCATAGGATCATTAACTTGATCTTCAATATTGGCTCCATGTTCTTGAACATGCACTTCTACTACAACCATGTCTTCCTCCATGGGAAGTGCACTAGGGTGTTGTTCCTTTATAATTACAAACAATCAAGTAATATTAGTGTATATAACAAATATTAAAATTATATAAACATTGACAAATTAATATAATATAGGTAAACAGATACAACAAAGACAAAGATAGACACTTTTCTTGACATGTATAAAAAGAGACACTTTGTGAGATATATAGTCACAACCAACAAAAACAACATGATATTTTTATTTTTCCTTCATCATTATGTGATATTGTTTCTTGATTTCACTTGCATACCAAAAGTGTTAAGTGGATGTAAACTTCCTTGGGCCCAACTTGGAGACCATAGTTTAATTTATGAGGGGTTTAGAGCTGAGGGAGTATGGGGTTGAGAGCTGAGGGAGTATTAGGGGTCAATGATTGGGGAACTTAATGACTTAGAGAGCTGAGGGAGTATTAGGGGTCAATGATTGGGGAACTTAATGACTTAAGGGTTTATAAGGGGTCAAGGGATAAGGGATTAGGGGTTAATATATTATTGTTCATCCAATGGTTAGGAGTACTTAGGATTTGGTATGTTATACAGATAAATCAACTTAGATGAGAGCGAGAAACAAAGACAAGAAGTCAATGATGGAACTTGTGAAATTTACGAAGATTTTTATGAATATGTTGAACAAATATAGAAAAAATGTTATTTTTATTGACATGTATAAAGAGAGACACTTTGTGAGATATATAGTCACAACCAACGAAAACAACCTATTCTTATTTCACCTTCATCATTATGTCATATTCTTCCTTAATTTCACTTGGTTACCATGACTTTTAATTCGTTGGAAAATTTCCCACAACTTAGAGACCATAGTTTATAAGGGGTTAAGATCAGCTTATATAACCTTATGATCCCTAACCCTTAGCCCAACCCTAACCTATAAACCATTAACCCCTAACCCTTTAATCCCTAGCCCCATAACCCCTAAAACCTTATTCCCCTTTAATCCTTAACACCTTAACCCCATTCCCACTAACCCCTAATCCCTTAACCCCTAAATCCTTAACCAATAAACATACCTAGCCCCCTAAGCCCATAAAATATTAACCCCTAACCCAACCTAACCATTTAATCCTTAACCCTAAACATCTAACCCTTAATCCATGCCCGCCTTCAAGGTGTCCATACTTTGTACAATGTTTTTCAGTTTTTTTATTAAACGTCTCCTTCTATTATAACCCTTGCACTTTTCACAAGGGAAATAACATTTTCGATCACCCAAAGCCTCCAATGTAGATCTCACGTCTCATTTTCCTCCTGGAGGAATGTTATGTGACATTTTCCCTTACCAAACCCTTAGTTATGATTATCTTCAAAAATCAACCTAATAGTTTAACTATTTGTAATGACGTTAACAAAATAAAAACTTTTTCTATTCTAATAAAAAAATATCCCCTATATATAATAACCTTTGCAAACTTTTGCTAGTGTAGCAACAACGTTGAACGTCTCTAAAATTTTAATTTTTTTTAATTATATATCCT
Source organism: Picea abies (assembly GCA_900067695.1). Classification (NCBI taxonomy): domain Eukaryota; kingdom Viridiplantae; phylum Streptophyta; class Pinopsida; order Pinales; family Pinaceae; genus Picea; species Picea abies. The sequence goes on from CBVK0101098466.1 coordinate 4,574, forward strand.
TTTTTTGTTGGATTTCTGACAGTTGATGACCAGAGAGACGTTGCTTAACGTTAAAAAATATTGACTTTGTTAAACCTTGGTAAGGGGATATTTGACCTAGTCAACCATCAAATATGAGACGGAGCTTCAAGACATCGGATATATGAGGAAATAGACATTAATATCATTTCTCTGACGTCTTTATCCCTTTCGTTGGATAGTCGACGAACGTCAGGCACTATTTAAAAAAATACAAAAACTGCAAATAAAATCTGATAGTACGGTTGATTTTGTCTGTACTGTTGGAGTACGACATCAGTTTTTATGTACATATGTATTAGTGGAAGGGATTGAGTGCATAGCAATGTTGAATATCTACTTGAATGGGTCATGGGATGACCAAAACTGGAGGGTTTGTGTATCTTTGTAACAAGTACCTGCACAGACAAACATAAAATACCCAGCCTAAAAAATATATGAAAACAAAGAACATATGAGAATTATTTGATAGTAATGCTAATGAGTGTCTACATGTGCCCATGGCTTGGAGAGAGAACCTTGAGAAATGATTTTGATTAAGGATAGAACCTCGGATATACATCAGATATATGGGGAAAGACACATTACTATTTTTTATCTGACGTGTATGTCCCTTTCATCAGATAGTCGACGAACATCATACACTGTTTTAAAAAAATACAAAACATGCAAATAAAATCCAACAGTATGGTTGATTTTATCCGTACTATCAGAGTATGGCATTGGTTTTTATGTACATTTGTATTAGTGGAAGGGCTTGAGTGCATACCAATGTTGAATATATACTTGAAGGGGTTGTTGAACGACCAAGACTAAAGGGATTGTGTATCTTTGTAACAAGTACCTACACAGATAAACATAAAATACCCATCCTGAAAAATATTTGAAAACAAAGAACATATGAGAATTATTTGATAATAACGATAATGAGTGTGTGTACATGTGTGCATGGCTTGGAGAGAGAGCCCTGAGAAATGATTTTGATTAAGGATATAATTTTTTCAAGTATAACCCACTACATGGGTCCCTGAGGGCGGTGCCCTATGGATGATCCAGGATGTAAGCGCCCTTAGTCAGAAAATGGCAATGGAAAGTGTTGATAAAATAGACTAAAAAAACTAGGAAAATACAAGAATAACCTAATGTAGAGTGGTTACTCTTAAGGGTATAATATTTTTACTTTATCAAGAAAAGAAAAAACATTGAATATATTTGTATTTTTATATTATATATATATATATATATAGCATGGACCTAATGGTTAAAAACATGTGTTTCCTCCTAAGAAATCACAACAACCATCCTAGATCCATAATAACTACCAATCTATCAAGCGCGAAGAGGGATCACATCTCTAGAGGTGCAAACATTTTTTTGAGTGCAAAAATAAAGGAAACATTAAAGCTTGCACCTGTAGAGATTGAATCCCTCTAAGTACTTGATCAATCCAAAGTTACAGATCCATCTAAATACTTATAGATGCGTTGCTAAAATGGATCTAGAGTGATATAAACACTTTTAATATTTATAATTTACACTCTACTCTCAAACTCTACTCTCAATAGTTTTTTATAAAATTAAATACAAATCAAAAGAAAAAAAAATAATAACTAATAAAAATGAGAAAAAAATAATGATCATAAATTTAAAACAATGAAAAATATTATAATAAAAGAATGATAAATTAATAAATAATTAATAATTATTTATATAAAATATAAATAAGCTAAATAAAAATTAATAAAAAAATAATATTAGAAAAACGATATTTGATAAAAAAAATGGGTCAAACTATGAAAAAAGAGAGAATAAATAATGAAACTAATTTGACAAGACTAATTAATTAAAACGTAATGAAACTATAAGAAAAAATAACTAAGGTAATTTAAAAAAAAATTATTGTATAATTATTTTTTTTTACAATTTGTAACCTATTCCTTTTTTCCACATTATAGTTTTAATCATTTTTAATTAATTTAATTTATGGTTTATAAATTAACTTTAGTAATTTTTAACTAATTAAATTTATTATATTTAATATAAGTAAAATACCAAAAAAGTAACCAAGGGATTTTAACAAAATTCTTGTATAATTCGAAACTTATTCGTTTTTTTTCATCTCTAATAATATTATTTTTTGAATTATTTATTTTATATTTTAATTTATTTATTTTTTAATTTGTTGTTTATTATTTTTAATAATAATGATTATAATTATTAATTTCTACTTAAACAAATTTTGATTTATTGAAATTTAAAAAAATAGGAATTATTTGGTTTCTTTTAAAATTGTATTTATATGTTAAAAAATCTTTACTATAATTATTCTTAAATCATCATAATTTTAATTTTGAGGAGATAAAAGGTTTGGAATCTTGATATTGAAATAAATATTTTAAAATTGAGATTTGATGTTTTTCATCTTCAACCCTCTTAATTTCACAGAGATAACAAAATGTTTAAACCTATGTTTTAGGAATTTTCCAATACCCTCTTTTAATAATTTTATTTATATACTCTAAAAACTTTAAAAGCACTCATAAATCACCATAGTTTTGATAAGTTATAACTTTAGGAAGGTTGATCTTCAAACAAATATTTTGAAATTAAGATTTAATGTGGGTTATGCAAAACATTTTAATGGGAAGTTCTTTTCATTTTCAACCCTCTTAATGTCTCAAAGATGGAAAATTCTTTTGACCCATGTGTCATAGGTTGTTGAGGTCCTCCCATGGTGGGATTTCTCCATCCTTGTTACCATAAATGGTTAGGAGGAGGAGGAGATACCCAATGTTGTGTTGGAATTCCCCATGGTTTAGAAGCAGATGGAATTAAAGGGTTAGTCCAATATGAATTGAAATATTGAGATTGATACTGGATCATACCTTGAGGTTTGGGGTGCCAGGGTCTCTTCTGAGAGACATAACATAATTTTTCTAGTTCTTCATCTTTCTTGTAATTATATTTTTACCCTCGTAAGGATAGAAAGTTATGATTAACATGATCCTCACTGAATATTCCATAAACCTTGATCTAATCCAATGGAAATTCTCTCCTTGGGTGTTTCCTTCTGCATCTTGGACAAAATATAACAATGCTTGTTTTGTTTCTTCCCTCTTCGTCTTCATCTATAGTGTATCCAGTTGGAATCTTAGGGAACTAAGTATGTCAGTATTCAATTCTTATAACATGTTCCCAATTTTTTCTCCCATGACTCCACTTAAAAAAGTTTTTCATGTTCTTTCCTTTATATCTATTTTTCCTTTTCACATTTTTGATGTTCCTATGGAATGCTTACACCAAATTTCCAAGATAGTATTGTATTCTAATTGAGAAACATCTTCCCTTCCCATCATATTGAGGAGTTCTATACAATAATATCTTATTACTCTTAGGAACAAGACACGTCATGTCTCATGAGCCAAGTATCCTTACTTTTCCCTTTGCAGGTTGTAGGTCAATTGTTCAAAATAATCTTCCATGATCTCATCTTCATGCTACAACATATTGAAGACTTCATGTATTGTTTCTTTGTCTTTGCAGTGGTCTTGGTACTTGTATAGAAACATAATTTTCATTTGATCCCATGAGAAGATGTTATCCTTTACAAGACCCATAAAACATCGTAGTGCAACATTATTGAGTGTGGTAGGAAAAAGCTTCAATTTCTGGGCATCTCTCATTTAGTCATAGCTTCTACAAAGTACATCAAACTTGAAGAGGAAGGTATCATGATATTCTTTCGATAATCCATGAAAGTTTGGTAAGGCTAAATGAGGGATGTTATTCCTCTTGATCTCCTCATTTGATTCTTTAATTGTAAATCCAAAATTCATGGCTTCCTCCTTAATATTCTTGTGTGTCATTTCTTTATGAGAGATGTCCTTTGATTCTAAAGGTGCCTCAGGAAAAAGGAACTCTTTGGAGTGATATTTATCGTTGATATGCTCTTCTAAAAGTTAAACCTTTGTGTGTAGATACCCCTGTACAGTCTCTGATTCCCGAGGAAATGCTTTGGGCTTCTTGTTGGAAAGATAAATTGTGGTAGGGGATCAATAATTTGGTTGATTGAGATCCTTTACCTCTGGTGATTCACCTACACTGTTATCTTTTTAGGGGTTTTTGGAAGAGATAATAAATATACCTTGTTTATCTCTATATTTGGGAATAGAAAATATTAGAAAAACATTCTACAAATTGTTGATAAGAAATCGTAAAATTTAATATACTCTAATGAAGGAAATCCATACATATAAATAGTGACTACTTTATTTTGACAGCTCCTAGGAAACAGTGCCAAAAATGACATACTTTTAAATTAATTTCTAATCAACAACCGAGCAACCAAAAGGTGTACATTTAATTATCAATCCAAGGTTGTATCTTACTTATTGTTATGCACTGTATATGAAAGTTGTAGTGTTGTTTTTATACAGGGTTGTAGTACTTTAAATGTCATAGATCAATGGTTCAACATACTTAATTAAGTCACCAAATTAAACTATTTCCTAAGTTGAAAAGAAGTAAATATCACACTTGCAGGAAAGGAAAGTCACGCTTGTGAAATTCAAATCACACTTGCGAAAATTGAAATCACACTTGCAAAAATTGAAATCACTCTTGCAGGAATTGAAATCACACTTGCAAAAATAAATTGAAATCACTCTTGCAGGAATTGAAATCACACTTGCAAAAATTGAAGTCAAACTTGTGGAAATTGAAATCAATCTTTATGGAATTGAAATCACACTTGAGAAAATTGAGATCACACTTGTAAAAATTGAAATCTATACTATTATCTACTGGTGACTTTCTCAAGCATAATGAAGATATTATTTGGTTGGGACAATTAAGTGTTCACTCATCCAATAGAAATCCAATAATGTCAATACCAAACTCCTGAAGATTAATGCTATCACAGATTAGGAAGAAAAAAAAATAAAGTGTAGTTGAAAGCATATTTGCAGCAACATGAGTTGCAACAAAAAAAAGGAATCATGGAGATGTGAGTTGTAACAATGTGAGTTGCAATAGCGTAGAACACAACAACAGAGCCACAACACGAGAACAATAGTGAGGCAAATGTCAAACATTATGAGTTGTAGAACATATGTCATTATGAATTCATGAAAAATATGACGAATGCATAATTGCATCTTAAGAGCGTTAATTCTTAACAACAAGAAATTAAATATCAACCACACATGAATTGCAGTGATTTTTCAACCAATTTTTAGAATTACAATAGATTGAAAAATAAAGAAGCTATGGAATTAAATGATCAAAATTGAAAGGTTAAATCCTACACTAATATACAAGAAATACCTAACTAAGGAGGGGGCCCTACCCCCTTATACAAGGCATTGATTTATGGAATCAAAACCACACAGTCACCAACACATCAACACGTGAATGAAAACATGAAAACAAATTATATTGGAGAAGTTTGAAAGTACAATATCATTCGAATGCTTATCGCTAGAATAATTTACTCTCCCCCTTAGCTATGGGTAAGTTGATCAGTTTCGTACACAACATGACTAGTGTCTAAAATTATATAAAGAAATAGATGTACAACCATGAGAATTTGGTTCTTCATTTGACTACATTGATTTTGTCAAAAATTAGTGAGAATGAATTGTTTTTTGACTCGATAGGCAAACTGATTTATATTTTAGTCACCTACTTTCCTCCTGTCTCTTTCCTATATGAAGACCATTTCTCAATTGTGAGAATGAATTGTTTTTTGACGCGATAGGCAAACTGATTTATATTTTAGTCACCTACTTTCCTCCTGTCTCTTTCCTATATGAAGACCATTTCTCAATTGTCAGTTGTAGTTTTGACTGTTGTGTTGGCATATTTGTACTTAGAATCACAACACCGAGAGACTCAGATTCATGACAATGGAGGTTATTCCTAGATTTGAACCCCTTTTCAAGAGTCACAGCAATGGATAGTGTGCTCTGAGTCATAAAGGTTGTATGGATTTGTAGTAACAACCAGTGCACTTGGAGTTGTGGTAGTTGGTTTGTGCCTGGTTACCTGTAGTTGCAACATGAATATTTCCCTTGGAGTTACATCTGTTGGATCATGCCTGGAATTGTAACAACAAGAAGTGCACTTGGAGTTGCAACAGAGAGGTATTACAATCATTGTGAGGAGTTGCAACTGATGTCTTACTCCTGTGTAGCAGAATTAGTACATGAAAGTAGCAAGTTCCTTTAAGAAATATGCAAGACTATAATAATAATGACATATGGGGAAATATTTGTACCTTGATGATAAATGAGGAAAAAATATATAAGGAGAGTATCGAAAGGAAGTGATTAATTGAAAATGGAAAGAAAAAAGGTATTAGACGAGTCTTGAAAGTATGCCAATTTAGGCACCCATCAGGTCCCCTTGTAGGTCAACCAGGTTTATAAAAGTTAATTAACAAATGTAAATATCCACATTTCTCAACAATGAAACACAAGAGGTTAACATATCACAATTCTTGGCAATCCACACTATCTCCTACTCTAAAAAACACATAATATTTTAGGTTTTTTGACAAGTTGGCCTTGAGATAGATCCTAGATCAAGGTCTAGGGTTAAATAACTGCATGTACACTTGTCGATTCGGGACCATTATGGTAGGTTCATGTAATTCATCCATCCAAATATTGAATTCTTGGACATAGTTTGAACAAACATGACCATGTTTCCATCCCAAATATCTCAAAATTCACTACATGATCATCAAGTGCACCTAGAAAACAAGATGGATTTTCCCTTAACCATGTTAATTAAAATCTCATTAAGGTTTATTCTAGCAGGAAACTGAGGGGCATTTAAGCTCATGTGAGAGAAGATGTGTGGTGAATATATATTGTTCATGATATCCAAGCTTGACATAAAGGATGTATCACTTGAATGAAGAAACAATGACTATTTCTAGGATTAGTGAAAATCCTTTCTTGCATGTGAGCATCTATTGTGATGGCTAAAAATGAGTAATTTTCCCCAACTCATACTCATTCAAATATCACTAAACTTTATTTCAATGGGAAAGAGGGGTTGGGTCTCTAATACCATATTACATCAACAGATGAAATGTGCATATACAGTAACCATGTGATCGAGGCTCAACTTGAAGGATGTCTCGTTTCTCTTCCCAAATATGACTTTGTTTATCGTATTTATTATTTGAAATTAGATGGGAGAATGCACATATTCCATCATACAACAAAATTAACACTCATTTCTTATATTCCCAAAAATAATATTCTCATAATCTCCAACCTTGCATCATAGAGTCTCCTATTATATATATAAATTCTACAAGGAGAATACAACTACAAATTCTTGTTTGTCAATTAGTTGATTGATTGACTTTTCTATTCAACCAACTTGACTATATTAGATTAATAAATGCATTTATGTTTAATATGTATATTTTCAACTTAAAGTGATCTCTCACAATAAAAATAAAGATAGAGTGATCTCTCTACAATGGTGGGGAATATTTGACATGTAGGATATGTTGCATTGGATTCATAATATTGGGTGCAGGTTGGTAGTAAGTTGTTGTCAATGACAAACTTAATGAGGCTTGGTGGTGCAAGGGGATATAGTGGCATATATAAATCTATGGGTGTAGTTTTAGTGTTTATATATGATAGGATTGTGTTATAGTGAATATGTGGTAGTTGTATTGATTACAATTTCAGGTATTATGATTGTAGAACAAATTTCAAGTAAATTGGGACTTGTTACTTAGTTATCACTATTCAAATTATGTTAGGATATTTAGACACTTAGGATTTAGTTAAGATCTATTTGGTATAATGTGTCATTAGGTAAAATTTTGTTTCTTTAGTATGCATTAGTATGCA
>CBVK0101098507.1:0-15429 GCA_900067695.1 Picea abies
ATATATATATATATATATATATATATATATATATATATAATTTTTTGAATTTAGTGTGAGAGATCCTACGACCTTACCTTATGTAACTTTCTTGTGAATATAAATCAATACTAAACTTTTATATATAGAGAGGTAATAAATTAATTAATTAATTGGTGGGGAGTTATATGCTTCAATATTTTCACCTAAATTCAAATCCATGAGAAAATATATGTGAGCTAATTATTTAACTCTTTATGAGTTAATAGTTGATGGCATAATGGTTGAATTATTCATAAATTATATGTTGAAAATTGTAATTATTATTATTTAAATAACATCTAAAATAAAAATATCTTTAAAAATAATTATTATATAACAATAATTATATATTAAATAAATATAAATGTTATTTTTTTATACATAGTATAATGAATTGATAATAATAATAATAATAATCTATTTTTAAGGTGTATGAGATTTTCTTGTTTGTGGGATAAGGGATTTCTTTAAAAAAAAGCACATGTTCTTAATCATTAGGCCCACTCAAACTAATTACAAAATAAATAAATATTAATATTAATTTTTTATACTTAATATAATAGATTGATATCTACTTAATATATATTAACTTATACAGAAAGATTAATATTTAATAATTAATATTTAAATTTAAAATGTATGATAAAAAAATATAAATAAAATAACAAAATTTTGTATATAATTTTATTTTTAACTAAATTTATAAATTATTATTAAATAATTAGTATTTAAATCCTAGACAAACATTTTAATAAAAAAATTATTATAAAAAATATAAAAAAACATGGTATACATATACTAATCCTAACACATACATATAAATTTATAAACTTTCTATTGCTTTTTCAACCAAGGTTACTTTCACACAAAAGATATAAACATATAAATTTATTGCTTTTTCAACAAAGGTTACTTTCACACCAAAAAAACACATACATAAGAATGTTAATTTTAAAACCCTTCCAAGTAACATTATTGGTAGGTTGTGGTTTATATATTAATATTTCAATTACATATAAAACTAAAAGAAAAAATGTATTCAACAAATATTACTTTGTACTTATATCTTTGTACTTATACATATTTATGTTAATTTTTTAATCCTTTTGAAGTACTCATAATTATGGTTATAAACTCCATGCAAAATATATCATGGTGAAGTTTGGTTATAAATTCCATGCAAAAGAACATTTTTTCCGACAAAGATTGCCTTTTCTTACAAACATCACAATTTAAACATATATATGTTAACTTTTCCTTTGTCTGAAAAAAACACAAGAGATATTTGTATAGATGATAATTTTTGAGTCATGTAATTTTATAACGATTTTTTAGTTGTTAGAATTTGTGATAAAAAAAAATATAGAATTTACATCAATTTATAATTAAGTTATTTTTTATAATTTAATTCATTTAATTTAGAACTAAGCAATTTCTAGAGATAGATATTGCTTCACCATATACAAAACTTAAATAGTGATGAAAGTTTTCACATACTTAAATTTTTTATAAAATTTATAATTGAAAAAATAATTATTTAATTTATAAAATTAACTTATTTTAATAATTTTATATTTTCACAAAAGCATAAAATATATGAAGAAAAAAATATTTAATTTACAAAATTAACTTCAATAATTTTATCTTTTCACAAAAATATATGTAGAAAAATCATATTACTTAAACCTTTCACTTAACCTAATAAATTATTTAATCATTAATATTTAAATAGGATGTGAAGTGCACTTTATAAGTTAATTTTTAACATATGCATATAATTTTGTCTCTCTCAAAATCACAAAAGACATGCATATAGGTTAATCTTTAAATCCTAGATTGTTTATATAATATATAAAATAAAATTTCTTCAACCACAAGTTATTGATAATCTAAAAAAATATTTTTTAAAAGAAATATCTTCTTATAGACGTTTGTTAGTTTTAAGTCCTTTTCAATGATGGTTAAGTTTCAATGTGAAAGATATACATATAACTTCTTAATATTTAAGACCTTTCAAATTAAAATAATGGATTCTTGTTTGGTTATTATATTTAAACGTAAGCATAAAAGGTAGTCAGTGGTATTTGAAGTGCATGTAAAAGAACACGCCTTCCAACAAAGATTATATGTACATACACATTGATTTTTAACAAATGCATTTAGATGTTAATTTTAACAAATGCAACTATTAAGATTAATTTTTAAACCCTAGATTGTTTGTATTGCATATTAAATAATGTGTCTTTCAATAAAGATGATCATACTCATTTTAGGTCTTTCGCTTCAGTTGTGGAATTTTAGGGCGCTAGAGGAGATAGGTAATGTACTGGGACGTTTCATCAAAGTCGACGAAGATGCCCTTCGGTTAACCGATAAATGTATGGCCAAAGTATTTGTTGAGGTTGACATACACGCAAGGTTGCTTGAATCTCTCGAAATTGACTGGTGGAGACATCTATTTGTGCAGCGTCTGAACTACTTAGGGGTGTCATTCTGGTGCTTCCTCTGTAGACGGACTAGCCATTTGCGTAAAGATTGTCTATCAGCGCAGTGTTCACTTGACCTGGAGGAGTCATGGGAGGATCAGTCTAAGGATCTCTACATGGATTTGGAGGACTCGCAAGATTTGGGGGGGCACGCCACTTTGAGTGATGAAGACACACCTAGGATCTCAACCGCCACCTTTATTGGTAAGCTCAAGTCACTATGTCCATCTCTTTATTTTTCATTGACTACTTGGGAGAGGGACCACTTGGATAACACTTACATGTCTGAAAGGTTACCACAGTCGGGTTCACTCTTGGGGAAGGTTGTTGAACCTACTGTTTCGATTCCAGCGCTGGTAGTGGATAGTGCGGATTCCATACCCAAGTCCATGGCCTCCCTTGAGACTTTGCCCGAAAAACCTTCTACCAAAACTTTTGTCGAAGCTTGTTTTTCAGACTTGAGGTCTTCGGGGGTCGTAGCTAGTGACCTGATCTTGGATAGTGTGATAAACACTCTGGTTTCACCCATTAGGGAGGTCATTGAGCCTATTCCTCTTCTGACGTATCTGGGTAGGGAATTTTACAAGGATTCTGAGTTTAGGGGAACTCTAGGGGCGTCTACCAGTTATGGGGATCCTACTGGGATGGATTTAGCATGGTCACGGGACCTTGGTTTGGAGGTCTCTCCAATAAAAACCAGGAGTGCCTGTAAGAAGTTGGGTACCAACCTTTCGTTTTCGGCACATCATTTGGATTCACATTTAGATCAGGGGGTGCTTAGAGGCATGAAAGCCCTTGCATGGGAAAAAATCATTATCCTCCTCTCCCTAAATATTAGAGGGGTAGGGGGAATCCTAAAAATGACCTCCATGAGAAGACTATTCTTCAAAATATCTCTCGATATCCTCTTCCTACAAGAGACTCTAGTTTATGAGGAAAAGGATCGACTGTTTGTGAACTCTTTTAGACCAGATTGGATGGTTTGTGTTGTAAATGTATTAGGGAAGTTGGGTGGAATTCTGGTGGCATGGGACCCAAAGGTTTTTATTTTAACACCTTTTTTAAGTTGTGGTGGTATATTATTGACAGGTCTTTGTGTATCTGACAACAAAAGGATCAACTTTCTAAATGTATATGGCCCATGCAATGAGAGAAAATGGTTTTGGGAAAAGGTGGAAGGCTTGGGACTACTGGAAAAGGGTGATATGATTATCGTTGGGGATTTAAATTTCACTTCTAGTGTTGATGAAGTCTGGGGAGTGTCAACATTATTAGATCCGTTGGCGGTTTTCTTCAAAGAAATGTTCCTTAGAAACCAACTAATTGACATTTTGCCAGCAGAGGTGACTCTAACCCGGAGAACTGGAAGATGTGGAGCGGATGAAATTCTAAAAAGGCTTGATAGAGGATCTACTTTTGTCTCTCGATCATTTCAGGACATGGGTGGAATATCCCTACATATCCGATCATGCCCCTGTTTTACTACAATTGGGCACGGGTTTCCCAACTATTACACATCCTTTCAAATTCAATCCAGCTTGGCTGCGAGATGATAGATTTGCATCATTGGTTAAAGAGGTGTGGGGTTCACTACATGCCAATAGGGAGGAGGGGGCCCAAATTCAGTTAGTAAGGAAACTAAAATTTCTAAAATCCTGAGTAAAGATCTGGTCTAAGGAAAAACGATTACAGAAAAATATAGCTCTGGAAAATCTAGAAGAAGCCCTTTCTACTCTTTATTTACAGAAGGCACAGGGTGTGGTTTGTCAAGAGATAGATTTATGTATAAAACCATTAGAGGTGGAATGCAAGAAGCTGCTACTTTCTGATTAGGAGCACCGGTGACAAAAAAGCAGAGCAATCTGGATCAAAAGTGGTGATAACAAAACCAAGTTTTTCCACCAATTTGCGAGCTATAGAAGAAACACACGACACTTATGGGAAATAAAAGATGATCAAGGCTGTGTACATTCAGGGCAGGAGAATATAAAGGAAACAGTGATCAAGGCTGTGTACATTCAGGGCAGGAGAATATAAAGGAAACAGTTCAGTGTTTTTTCAAATCCTTTTTTTAGGATACGGGGAAAAATTCCATTATAGATCAAATCGAGTTGGTTAGACTCTTTCCAAGAATCGTCCTAGAGAATGAAGTTGATACCTTCGAGAGGCCTGTTACCAGTGCAGAAGTACTTGAGCTGCTGAAAGGTTTTTCCAAGGAAAAAAGTCCAGGGCCCAACAGGTGGACAACGAAGTTCTTTCTTTTCTTTTTTGAACTTGTTGGACATGATCTGCTCGAATTTATGGAGGAATCTAGAGTTACTGGAGTAGTTGATAAGGCGCTAAATTCAAATTTTATCGCGCTTATTCCAAAAGTCAATTGTCCATCAACCTTGGGAGATTTTCAATCGATTTCACTGTGTAACTTGTGTTATAAGATTATCTCAAAAATCTTAGCAAAGAGGCACTGTGTAACTTGTGTTATAAGATTATCTCAAAAATCTTAGCAAAGAGGATTAGACCAATTCTGTCTCGGGCTCTGTCTGAGGAACAATTGGGCTTTCTCAAAGGGAGGTAGATCCTAGATTCTATAGGTACAACCCAAGAGTGTCTGCACAATATTAAGATGAAAAAGTTACAAGCTATTATCCTAAACTTGACTTAAAGAAGGAATATGCTTATATTAATTGGGATTTCCTCCGCCTAATCCTCATCCAAAGTGGTTTCGGCTTGCCCACAACTAACTGGATCATGGGATGTGTCTCTTCAGTGACTTTTTCTATCTTGATTAATGGCGAAGTGACAAATTTCTTCCAGGGTGGAAGAGGTCTCAGACAGGGTTTTCCTCTGTCGTCATTGCTTTTCATTCTTGTGATGGAAGGACTAAGCCTATCTCTTAAAAAATCCCATACTGAAGGCAAGTTGACATGTATTAAGGTTTCCAGGCTTATAAAGATACTTCATTTTCTTTTTGTGGATGATATAATCATTATGTCAAAATCTTATTTGGAAGAATGGTAGGAGATTCATTGAATTATGGGGGTCTTTTATGGAGCGTCTGGGCTTGTGATAAATATCCAAAATTTGACTTGTCTCCACTTTGGAGTAGCGGAGGACATTTTGGAAATTTTTAAGTCAGTTTTTCAGTATAGCTTTGTATCCCTCTCAGAAGGTTTCAAGTATTTGGGTTATCTCTTAAAACCGGATCGATATAAGGCAGATGATTGGCAATGGCTCATTACTAAATTTGAAAAGAGAATCAACCATTAGTGCAGTCGGTGGCTCACAATCGAAGGACACTATGTTCTGATCAAGGTTGTCTTGGAAGGCTAGCCTGTCTATTGGTTAGCTATGACACACATTCCTTTTTCGGATCTCAATAGGGTCCGCCAACTAGTATTCTCTTTCCTATGGACCAGGGGAAAACAAAAACAAAGCTATCATTTGTGCAAGTGGGAGTTTATAGAGCGCCCAAAATTTTTGGGGGATGGGGGATGAGAAATCTCTTCAGTTTTTATCGGGCTTTGACGACCAACACCCTTTGGAGAGTACTGATGAACATAGGCATTGGCAATGTGTTATTAAAGACAAGTACCTACCATATGGGTCTGTTACTAGATGGTTGAGATTGACTAAGTGTTTAGTTCCACAGGGATCACAAACTTGGAGAACTCTCCAAAAATCCATTCCTCTTCTGCTTCAATGGATTGCTTAGAACCCGGGCTCGGGACACTCTATAATTATTGGTAAAGATTTGATCCTGGGGATAGGCAGAGAGGCGTTCTTGTTTGATGCTTTGGTTTAGGCACCAAATCAAAAGAATGTTCATTATTTGTATCAGGTCAGCTGAGTATTGCGCCCTGACACTATTTTCTCCACTTGGATTGACACCGAGGATTTGGACCTGTTGGGAGTTTTAGAGATTGAATGAGATGGGTATAGGAAGGCACTGATAGATTCGGGTGTACAACTGCAGATCCAACTAGATGTATTGATTTGGACGGGTGGCGATTCCTTCGGCCATATAAATGCAAAAAATGTTTACAATGCCATCATGACTAAAGAGTGGACGACTAGAACTAGAGGTTGGAGGAAGATGATGTGGAATTGGGATTGTCCACTAAATATTAAATTATTTGTTTGGTTTGTGGTAGAATACAAATTCCTCACATGGGGCAATCTTCAACATATAGGTCAAGTGGGACTAGGTATCTCTCAACTTTGCAGGAATTCTGGGGAGACGGTTAATCATTCGTTTGTGGATTGTTCCTTCACCTCATGGGTATGGGATAAAATAAAACTTGTGTTTCCTCACTCATCCAGGTGGCGCGGTTCCACAGTTTTGGATTGTATTAAATTCTGGTTTGAACATAATTGTTCGGTTCCAACATTACCCGTTTACATCTGCTGGTACATATGGTTAGAAAGGAACTATGTTATTTTTGAATCAGGTCTTTCTTCCTTTTAGAAGGTGGTTTACTTATCATTGGTTGCACTAGAATCCAGCAAAAAGTAGACTCATACTCTAGTTCCGAGAACACCAAAATGTTTGATGACTAGGCAAAAGATTACTAGATGGTTTGATGGGGCTTCACAACAAAACAGTGAGAACATTGGAGCAGGCAGAGTGATAAAGATCAGGGAGCATGCTTTATATAAGTGGACGATAACTTGTGGAGCTAGAACAAACACCAGAGCTGAACTCTTGGGGGTTTGGGTGTTATTAACTCTCGCCTCTCGAATATTTATATATGAGATCATCTTCCTTGGAGACTAAAAAATAGTCATTGATTGGATAAAGGGGAAAGGATCGCTACAGGTGGTCACCTTAGAGTGTTGGAAATAAAAAATAATAGATCTCATCAAACTGTTCAGGGACATATCCTTTGGCCATGTGTACCGAGAAGATAACCAAGAAGTGGATCGTTTATCAAAACAAGTGCTCCTGAGGCACCCAGGATACATTGCATACTACTTATTTGAAGAGGGTCATGAGGGCCCTACTATGTTCTTAATTTTATATTAAGTTTAGAGTGCCTTCATCCATTGTCTAGTGTAGGCGAAGTTTTTTATTTAGTGACTATATAAAGTTTTTTTGTAATCAGGGGACTCTATGATATATATGGAGTGATAGTAGGAGGTTACATATCCTCTCCAAAAGCAATGTTTTGATTAGAGTGATAGTAGGAGGTTACATATCCTCTCCAAAAGCAATGTTTTGATTACCTACAGGCAACAATGTTTTGTATAGCTATTGGCAGCCAATGGTTTCTATTTTGTCGTAAAAGACTGCTATGCGCACTTTTATATTTTAATATGAATATAAAGAGAATATTTTTTGTGGAAAAAAAGACTTTCATCATAAAATCATATGAAATACTTTTTATAACATAAACATATAATATTTAACACCATTTATCTTCAAGAATATTTTTAATCTAATTGAGACTAGAGCCAAACAAATAACGCATCCTTGAGCTAGTGGACATATCATAGTTTCATAAAAGTGACAAATCCTTTATTAGCAGGAATGAAATTGACAATATATATATATATATATATATATATATATATATATATATATATATATATATATATATATAATCGTTGGTGACAAGAGAATGGAGAATACAATTGGTTAGAGATAGAGAACACATCTCAAACTTTTTCTTTCTAACAACAAATCAAATAATTTGTTAATATCTGCAAAAGGTAGCTCATGTGTAATGAATTCCTCCACCTGGACTTCCTACAATAAAATTGTATATTGTAAACAAATTAATAATATATATTTAAACCACTACTTTAAAAGACATAATTTGCTTAAAATCAATGTATGTCATATGGTGATTCATTATCTTGCTTACACATTTTTCTACTAGATTAGGTAATTGAAATTTTCCCTTGGATTAAGAAAATATGGATGCCACAATCCTCCTACCCGCAAACGAATTTGTTGGAAGAAGGCTAAAGTTTTTTTTACTAGAATCAAATCCCAGCAACACTATCAAGCCCCAAGCCTACAATCTGATCCAACTGACCAAGACATTAACCATGAGGACACATGAACCATAATGTTGGTTTATATCTTTGTTTATGCATATCCCTATAATACCTTATTGGAGATTGATTGATTAGTAAGTTTTAGCAAAACCAAGATATCCAAGATCTATGTTATTAGTTTCCTAAATAGTTGGTTCTTTTGTTATGAGTGATATTGAAGTTGAGAATGGGGTATAGAGGGTGTTTTTACATCATGATTAGCTAGTATAAGAGATCTGGATTTTTAATGCATTCAAAGTTGTAATATGCACCACCATTCAACATGTCTCTTATCACTTGGAAAAGTGTTTCTCTTCTCATGAGATTTGGAGTTAATATGTGTTAGAGATGTTGTCATTATATACAAGCATAATATGAAGTAGCAGTTTCTCATGAATGAGATTTTAGTGCTTTTTTGGGTTGATGTAGTCTATCACTCATAGGGCTTTAATTGTAGTGTAAGTAATGCAAATGGTGTAATCCTTGATAATATATTATCTAAAGGATTAAAATGATATATACTTTGATATATCTAACTAGTAGTGCATTATGTTTGTAATTAATTACTTCCATATAAATTTCTATCCATCCTACTATCCCAATGGGTTAGGCCTAGTAAATTGTGGTCTACTATCCATCAAATTTTCCATTTTATCTTCTATGTCCCTTTTAAGGATTTCTTGAGAATGTGATAAATCCACTACTTTTAACATACTACGATTGATTTCATTAACTTTGTTCTTCAATTAGGATACCTTGTTTTCTAGGTCATCACTTTCTTCATGTGTCATGTGTGAGTTCTATGAAAGTTTAACATGAGTATGTATTCTGGGAGTGTAAAAAATAATAATACTCCTCTTTCTTGTCTTTATCATAATTTTTGAATCACCAAAAACAAATCTTCCAATCAAAAGTTATGCAAATTCTAAGTTATGTACATTTAAAATCATAATTTGGAGATTGTCTTGCTGACCAACCTTTATATATATGAAATTTTAGCCCTTCTAAATCTAAAATTTTGGCCTATATTAATCTAATATTTATTCTCTACAATGTCACAGATTTGACTAAAATTTGATGTGCCAAGTAAAAGTTATGGTAATTTTCCCAAAACTTGTTGATTCTTGGCCCTTTCCAGAATTTGAACTTGTACGGAATGAAACATGTCCAATTGTTGTATATGATTATGAGATTTGGACTTGAAACACTATGATCTATCCTATTTCCAATGAAATTGGTGTCACTCAAATTGGATCTTTCTAGAATCAAATGTGTATGTTTTACCCGAAACACCTGTTTGAGACTAGATGTAGGACTAGTAAAAAACCTTAACTTCCACAGTCTATAACTCAAAAAGTATAGAGAATAAGAATACAATTTTTTTAAATGGTATGTGACATGTCTCCTTAGGATATTAAAAAATTCAATGTTGGATACTTCCCCCCAAAAAAGTTATGGTTTTTTAACAAAGAACACTTGTTTGAGACTAGTTTTAGGACTAGTTAAAAACTATAATTTCCAAAGACTATAAATGTGAAAGTATAGTGAAAAATAATCTAGAATGTTTACCATGGGTACTTAACTATGTTTCCTTAATATCTCGAAAATTGCACTATCTAAAACTTTCCAGAAAATAAGTTATGGTTGGTTTACCAAGAGCACCTATTTGTGACTAGTTATAGGACTAGTCACAAACCCTAATTTCCATAGGCTATACCTGCAAAATTGTATTGACAAAAAACTTGGAATTTTTACCAAAAGTACTTTTCTATGTCTTCTCAGGCTATATTTTTTTTTTCTATATGAAACTTTTCATAAAAAAAAGTTATATACAAAATTCCAAGGTGACTCGTTTGAAGCAACAAAACCCTTGGATCATATGCTCTGATACCAAATGTTAGGATACAAACACCCAAATAGATTGAAAATAGAGAGAGAATTAACTCCATGCCTTGATAATCATATAAAAGAATCAAATAGAAGCCTCTTTGAGGGGTAAACCTCCTTTTACAATAGAACAAAAGTAGAAGATGAGATCATTCTAAAACTAGGTCTCCTTGGTATATATAGGAAACAAAGAGTACGATTATAATTAAATGGTCTAGCCGACATCACAAATATAACAATAGAAAATGTAATAAATCAATATTTAGAGCTTTATATAAGGCTTAACTTAGGGATTTTTCTAGGTATTGATAGGTGGAAAAATATATATCGAAGCAAACAATGTCAAATTATTATGAGATAAGGCTAGAGCAATAACATCAATTATTTATCAACATGATCAAAAACTTAATTCAAAATAAAGTGATCCAGACTTATGAGAAGAACAAAATGAATAATAGACTGAATACAATAACACAAAGATACAGAGAACAACAACAAATATCCAGTGAAAATAACTTCTATTGAATAAATAAAATAGGTTGAAACTGTAAAATTGCAGAACTGAAAACAACTTGTTTGAATGGTGGTAGCCATCTCTGAGAAGAGACGTGGCTACTACGCGCATTCGTCTGAGAAGAATGATGAAAATGAGGCTCCAAAGTATTTTTTAACATTACTCATGAATGTCAAAACCCTAGACATCCAAAAACCTAACACTAGGAGATGAAACACCAAAAGCTATGTGGGCCCCGATGGGTAAGTTGGTACCTCAACTTCTCGGGGTCGTAACTTTTGCATACGACCTCTGTTTTAGGTGTGTGATATCTCGCTAGAAATATCTTTTTGAGAACTGCACATTATGTCGTCAAACTATGACTTCATCTACATTTTGACTGTGGCAAGGCAAAAAAATTGTTTAGGGCCCCAAAATGGCCCTGGAAGTACAGAAAGATGTAATGACATGAAAACATCCAAAATAAGCCAATTGGATTAGGTGGATGACCACCAATATCCACTTGGAAGTTGTGTAGGGATTCTGATAGCCCCAGAAGTGTATAACTCACAATTACAAATAATAACAGAAGAACGTGTTGAACTAAAAAATGTCAAGAGGAGCTAGTTGGAATTTGTGGGTGGCCACCAATATCCACCTGGATCAGTCCACCCCCCTTAGGAATCAATGGTCTATATTGCATTGATTTCCCCCATCAGGTGAGGAAATTTCTGCTAAAATTGGCTCCATGTGAGCCACTTGCCTTAGTGCAAGAGTTTCCCTACCTTGACAACCCGATAAAGCTGGATCCTCTACTGGTGAGTGTCCTTGACTCGTGTGTCCACTATCTGATTAGTGGATGCCTGTTACATGCAGTCAGGTTTGATCTCTATTGGTTTCAACTATTCTGTGATCTCTGAGGTGTCCAATAATGGTGGAAAATATGGACGGAGGAGGTCCACATTGAACACTGGGTGCAAGCCAAGGAAGGGGGGAGTCTTGAGCTCAAAAGAATCAACACTCACATACTTGGTGATAGTGTAAGGACCATAGTGAAGTGGACAGAGTTGATGATGGGGCCTTGTAAGGTGTTCTTTCTGCAAATGTAACCAGACCTTGTCTCCCACATGAAACTTGTTCGGTATCTGGTGTTGATCATGGTGTTTCTTGTACTTAACACTGGCTTTCTAAAAAATCTCATGGACCTGTTGGTGGATGTGTTGAATTTGCTCAATGAATCTAGTGGCTTTGTCAACCTCAGATTGAACATGGGAAGAATATTTCTATGTTGTTGCAAGAGGTAGTGAAACATCAATGGGACCCAAGGGTTGGAATCCCAACCCCACCTAAAAGGGGCTATGGCTGGTGGAGCTATGGAGATCCCTATTTGTAGTTTTGTTGAACATAGGGAAGAATCTCATCCCATGTACGTGGATTCTTAGAGTTATACATGAGAAATATGTGCACAATGATACGATTGACGACCTATGTTTGGCCATCAGTTTGAGGGTGGAAGGCAATGGATTTAGTGAGCTTGGTGTCCAACAGTGACTAGAGACTCGACCAAAATGTGTTGAGGAACATGTTTTCCTAATCAGAGATGATGGTATGTGGTATCCCAAAATGGACCCACACTCATTCGAAGAAGATCTTGATAGTATTTGTTGTTGTGATGCTCTTCTTGTAGGCTGTGAGAATGGCCATCTTCGAAAACTGATCAACCACCACAAATACACAATCATTTCCTTACTTGGTGGATGGAAGGCCAGACATGTAATCCATCGAGATGGATTCTCAAGGCCTCTCACGAGTAGGAAGGGGGGTGTATAAGCCTTTCTTCTTGATGGTCGGCTTGGCAATGACATAGGCAGTTCAAGATATGATATACTTGCTGATGTCCCGTCGAAGTTTTGGCCAATAAAAATGTTTCTATAGAACGACCACATTTTTCTCCACGCCATAATGTCCTACCATCCGACTGTAATGAGCCTCCCAAATCATCTTTGCACGCTCTCTTGCAGGAACACAGAGATGGACCAAATGACATAACAATCCATCCTGAATGTGAAAATCGGTGACATTCGCGCTTGTACCCAAGAGATGATAGGTGGTGGCGAAGTCAGGATCTTCCTGATAAAGTTGGGGCCACTCAGATGCCTCATGCCCACATGAATGGAGAACAGTGGTGAGTGCGGCCACAAGAGGTCGACTGAAGCAGTCAACAACACGATTTGTGAGCCCTATCTTATACTTGATGTTGAAATGGAACTGTTGCAGATAGGTGGACCACTTCTGATGGTGGTCGTTCTACAACTTCCCTTGTGTCTATATGAACTATAGAGGCTTGTGATCAGTGTGTATGATTGTCTCCTTTCCCATAATGTAATGTTTCCATCGGCAACATGCTTTTACAATGGAATATATTTCCTTTTCATAGGTGGGGTATTTTCGGACAGTATTTGAGAGTGTCTCACTATGGTATGCTATCGGATGATCGTGTTGAGTGAGAACTGTGCCTACAACATAGTCATATGCATCAACCTCAATCTTGAACAGTTGTTGCAGATCGGGTAAGGAGAGTACCGGGGATGAGCACAAGCAATGTTTTAGATCATCAAATGATCGTATTTGTGCCTTCCCCCACATGAAATTTTCCTTGCCACCACCCTTGGTCACTTGGATAAAGGCCCATGAAATATTGGAGAATCCCAACACGAACCATCGGTAGAAGTTGGAAAGTCCCAAGAAGCTCTGAAGCTCGGTTAGTGTGGTCGGGGATGGCCAGTCACGAAAGACTTGGATCTTAGGTGGATCCACATATAACCCATGTTTATCAACCATGTATCCCAAGTATTGGATATTGTTCATGCCAAAGGAGAATTTTTCCAAGTTGGCATATAGCTTGTGATATCGTAGAGTGCTCAAAACCTGCTAAATATGTTGCATGTGCTCCTCCCAAGTTCTATTGAAGATGAGGATGTCATCCAAATATACCATCACAAAAGAGTTGGTGAAGGGTCTCAATACATCATCCATCAACCTCATGAAAGTGGTTGGTGCATTTGTTAAGCCAAAGGGCATGACCAACCATTCAAAGAGACCTTCTTTAGATTTGAAAGTTGTCTTCCATACATCAGTTGGTTTGATGGGAACCTGGTGGTAGCCAGGTCATTTTTGCTGAATAAATTTCCCCCCTTGAGTTGGTCAAGAAGGTTATCAATTTGGGGAATTAGGTACCGGTTCCTGACTGTGATTTTGTTTAATGCTCTATAATCAATGCAGAGCTGCCAGGTTCCATATTTCTTCTGCACTAGTACAATCAAGCTTCTGCAAGGGGAGGAGTTGGGTCGGATGTGCCCCTTTTGAAGCATCTCTTGGATTTGATGCTTGATTTCATCATTTTAAATCAATGAGCGACGATAGATTGGTCCATTAGGCATAGGTGCATCGAGGGTTAGATCAATTGGATGCTTGACTTGACAGTGCGTCGATACCTCGGTGGGTGAGGAGAAGATGTCTCGCTACTCTTCCATGATCCCATCCACTTGATTCTTCTTCAAAGAGAGGCTCTGTGTAGAGGCCATATATGTGGCGATGGCCTTCTACTTACTGTGAGAATGGATCACAAAGAATATGAACTTCCCGATCTGTGAAATGACCTTACTGCATTACTTAGCAGAGATTAAAGAAATAGCGATAGGCAATGCTACCTCCGGTATTATGTACAATTGTCTACCTAAAGTAATAATAACACTGCGGGGTCTGTTGGATTACTGAGAGGCAGGGTGAATCAGTAATAGCAAAATTATAATCCTTTTTTTTCAAATGTTATATCAATGTAGAATTATTATCCAATAATGAACAGTAAGAAATAAACAATCACACACATACACAGTACACCAGTGTTTTACGTGGAAACCCAAATCAAGAGAAAATCATGGAATGATTTTTATTATATGTCTTGAAGAATTACATTCATTGGAGGCACCAACTTCCTTTGTTTTCCAGCTGCAACTGGAAGGAGGATCCAACCCCCTAGTTTCTCAGGCTACAACCCGAGGGAAGCTCCAACTCCCCAATTCTCTGGCTACAACCAGAAGGAGGCTACAACCCCCTATGTTCTCCAGCTACAACCAGAAGGTAGCTACAACCACCTGTCCTTGCCCCGTTCTGCCACCCTGAAGTAGAAGTAGAATGATGGAATCACTGTCACACTATCACTGTGAGATATACCGTTGTAAACCTGTACCAATAAATCTGAACCATGCATCAACCTATACCTCAACCTGTAATCAATCTGTACCATAAACAAGTGCATCAACCATGCACCAACCTATACCAAACAATCTGTAATCAACCTGTACCATAAACAAGTGCATCCAACCATATACCAATTATGTACCAATCACGTGTCAACTACTCATCAACTATGGCTCATCAATATGTACCAAAATCATCAACTATACACCTCATGTATGTGCCAACTCATCAACTATGACTCAT
>CBVK0101098574.1:0-13572 GCA_900067695.1 Picea abies
TCAAATGGATGAAACGGTACTTGAAACAAAACACACAAATAGTAGGAAGTCACAGCAAAATGTTTACCTCTCGAGAATATATTATCCGTGGGCAGCCATCGATTCTCAATGTCTGCAATTCGTTCAAGAAAGATGAAAAATAGAGTGAAAAACAAGGGAAATCACAATCTGATAAAAATAATTGTCATAGATCTTCAATGTCAGAAGAGATCACAAAATGTGATGCCCTCGGGCTTACAATAACACATGATGGTTGGCTATTTCATCAAATTCTTCTGAGGCCTTACCCTCGCGGGCCTCCTTCTGGTTACAATCTCATGAAACATATATATGTCTACAATCCAATCCTCTCAAATAAAAGCAGTTACACATTTATAGGAAGAAATATTCTAAAAATAGAAAAAGAAAGATAGCTTAAAAAGGATTGATACTTGAGAGAATAGGTGTTGAATGTTTGGGTCCTTGATGTATGACTATTGTCCACTAAATATGCATTTGACTACCACATAATATGGAACTGTCCCTTTGACTGCTTAACTGTCTTCCAGATATCCCTGATGCTGGGATGATCCACAACAATATGGCAATCCATATTCCTTCCCACCATTAGTATTTTCTCTTCCACTAAGTTTCCCTCATTTTCCTCTATATTTGGGTCGTGCGGGACAATAGAGTGAATTTTTGTTTTGTTTTTGGAGACGTAAAGAACCGGGACAAGATCTCTAATTATGTCTTCATCCTCCATGTTTATGCAAGAATGACATCCTTCTCATAACCCTTCATGATGAATGTCGATTATCGGAACAGATGGAAATGATTTTTGTTGGACATAAAAATTATTCCACAACCAGGATAACTCCTCCTCATCATGGCTTGGCATGGGGGTAGGGTGTTGTCTTTGACTTATGTGTTGTGTGATGTGGCTAACCCATGTTGTTTTTTATGGAAGGTGTTGGAGATTGTCTCCCAGCCAATAACTTTTCTAAAATAATCATTAATTTTGTAAAAGAAAACTGTGAGCATAAAAATTGACCATATAAACCAAAATTGGCTTTATAATACCATTTTTTATTTTGCCAGCAAACTCTCTTTTAATCCACAATCAATGATTAAACTTATTTTACTAATACAAAGGCCAATTTATCTCAATCAAGGCATCATAGCACTATGTCAAGGATGTATGGGATAAGGACTTCCACCCTTCCTATATCTCCTCTCTAATGAGGCGAGTTAAAATCTTAGCACTACCTCTATCATATGCAGTACCGGTGCTATGGAACAACACTTTTCAGTGCTCCAGGAATAACCCCATTCCTGCAACAAGGAAAAAATTGAATATTTAGTATTTGGATACTAACATTGGATCCTTCTGGGCATGGTGCTCTCCTTGTGAAGCATCAAGAACAAGCAGACCACTATGCCTTTTCCTCTATGCATCCGTGCAACACAAACTACAAACTTTTTCCTCTGCAAACATCCACATTTATGTTATGCCTAGTCCATTGGGCTTGTGGATTCATTCATATTGTCACCAGATATCTGCAATATTTATTCAAATTTTGAACACACTACTAAAAACAAAATTACTATTGCAAACTAACAAACTGAAAAGAATCTTTATGCTCGATGGCGAGCTTATTCCTCTGTCTATTCCTACCTCTAACCATTGAAAATAAATGTTTCAAGTATATATAAATTTCCAGAAAAATAATTCAAGAAATAAATTTCTTGACCTATCTTCATGTATACAACAAAAGACATAAAAGGAGAACAAAATATACAACAAGAAAGCTGCAACCAGTTCATGTTACTGTTGCAAACTATCATGCCAAACTTTGTAATATATGGAATGACTGAAAACAATGACTCCATCCATATAGAATTTGGATCATAGAATTCATGTATGACCTTACCTTGTTGTTTAAAGTCAAAGGGTTACTTTTCCTCATAGTTGATCTCATGATATGGCTGATCATGAATATCATTTCCAAGTTCTATAAACTCATATATTGATTGCTCAAGAGATGACACAAAAACAAGCATCGATTGTTGTTGGAACTTTTCTCTATCAACTTCATGATGTTCCTGATCAAATCCAGGACGACTATTGCCGTATGCTATCTTCTCTTTATTATTTGAGATCTCAAAAGAAATAACCTGGTCTTTATGCAAACTAGAAAAAATATATACATTTGATATGATGTCAAACATATCTACAAATGTTCTATCAAAATGAAGGTCATCTAACACCATTGACTCTTTATGGAAAGTATCCTTTACAACCACATACTTTTCAGCAAAATCATACTTTTCATGTCCATTAATTTGACGAAACAAATTATATTCATGACAACATTCTGGAAAAAGGACGTTAGCTGAAAATTCATCTTCATAGAACAAATTGAAAGCATCATGAAAACCTTTTAAAGAGTTGATACTGGTGGCTGGAAGAGATCTGCACCAGTCAATGGTTGATCCCTTCAATGAGTATATGAAAATCTTGATCTTAACATCCTCGTGCATGATCTGACATTCATAAATAAACTCATGGAATCTAGCAGGTGTTTAGCCGATACCTCCCAATCTTCTCCTTTAAATGTAGGAAGGGAACCTTCCCATTCACCTATGGTAAGAATTGGGTTTGGAAAACCAATTACATCTGAAAAGTCACAAAAGGCCAACCTTTGAGCCAAAATGGATTCCATATTCGAATTCCCAGTGGAGTCGCTTATTAATCTTTAGACAGTGGAGTCTCCATGGTGAAAGATATGAAATCATGTATCTACCTTCTTATTGTTCACCATCAAGAAGCAGATCTGATCTTTTTCGTTCTCCCAGGGAAGATATCTTCATTGCTTCGTCCCCGACAATGACGCCAAAATATGCTAGTGCTAGAAGTTTCCCCTGGACTACTATAGGGTCAAGCCTAGAAAATCTTCAGTTATTGCAATGATTTTATAAATAACAATGTGTTTTGGGTTTTGAAAGAAGGTGGATCAGGTAGATTGAAAGAAAAAGAATAAGAGAAAAAGGCTAAATGTAGATTAGTTAAAACACCATTGTGAATTAGGTCACGTAAACACCTTGTTGATCAAAAGCAATCAAATTTCATATCAGATAAGAAGTTTATATGAAAATGGGTAGAAGAATAGGGAATAAACAAAAATTATAACACCCATCAAACCAAGATTCTCTTTGTCAAATGGATGAAACGGTACTTGAAACAAAACACACAAATAGTAGGCAGTCACAGCAAAATATTTACCTCTCGAGAATATATTATCCGTGGGTAGCCATTGATTCTCAATGTCTACAATTCGTTCAAGAAAGATGAAAAATAGAGTGAAAAACAAGGGAAATCACAATCTGATAAAAACAATTGTCATAGATCTTCAATGTCAGAAGAGATCACAAAATGCGATGCCCTCAGGCTTACAATAACACATGATGGCTGGCTATTTCATCAAATTCTTCTGATGCCTTACCCTCGCGGGGCCCCTTATGGTTACAATCTCATGAAACATATATATATCTACAATCCAATCCTCTCAAATAAAAGCAGTTACACATTTATAGGAAGAAATATTCTAAAAATAGAAAAAGAAAGATAGCTTAAAAAGGCTTGACACTTAAGAGAATAGGTGTTGAATTTTTGGGTCCTTGATGTATGACTATTGTCCACTAAATATGCATTTGACTGCCACATAATATGGAACTGTCCCTTTGACTGCTTAATTGTCTTCCAGATATCCCTGAACAACTCCCTCGAAATCTAGAAGTGATAAACATAATACCCTGAAATCCTGATGGGTATTTTGCCACTAACCAATGCCATTATCATTTGCAGAACACCAAGAGGAATGTATGTCTATTGAATATGGTTGCATGAATTTACAAGATCAAAGATAATAAATGGAAAATCCAAGCTTGGAAGGCGAGGAGGTTTATAGAACAAACTCTTAGAAGTTGGATTTTTTGTTTGCACATTAGCAGTTTCCACCTTTGAATTGACTTATTTCTCATCAAATGTCAAACTCAACACATCAGAACCTGATCTACCATCTTCACAGTCAATATTTAAATCTTGAATGATAGTTTTGTAGTGTTGCAACATATGATCATTATGTTGAAGCTCATAGGTTAAATGAACGCATCTTGCACTATTACATACACTATTATTCAATAGAGAAGAGGGTATTTATGTTGAGTAGATTCCCTCCCCTATACTGGAAAGGCTATTCAACATCACATATGAGGAACCTGGACAACTTAGAGGCAAAGAGTCAATAAAATCCGTTTCACATAATTTATGTGATGTCTCAACTATATCACCAGAGTCCAACATAAGACGTGTAGAAGTGTTGAAGTTGAGATGATATCTTGTACAACAGATGTTGCTCCTACAGGATCGAAGCCAAAATATTCAAGACCATTTGAAAGCCTAGGCATTGACAAGTTAAAAGCATTGGAGACTTCCTTTGGGCTGCCAACAGAGCAGTTGTTTCTTTCTTCCATTTGCAATTTGGATCTTTCATTTCCCATTTGTACTGATGATGTAGGAGGCACCTCAAATGAACCAGATAAACGCCAATGAGAAGAAGATGATTCTTGACTACATTCAGATATCTCTTCCAATGTTTCTCCTCCTTACTGATGTACTAGAATCATTTTCCACTTCATATTCTTTATCCTTAAAGAGACAATTTCCTATGTTTTCCTTGGAGAACTCTGATTTCCCCTTATGTGCATCACAGTGGCCTCATTTTTCATTGAGAAAAATTTCCATTGGGAAGAAGGAGAAGGGGATCCTGGAAATGGAGGTGTTGTTGGTTGCACTGGATTCCATGCGAATGATTCTATTACTTCCAAATATCCATCCTCCTTCAAAGCTAGGATGCTTGTGTTTCCCTTGTCAAATAGACATTCATGTTTGTTGGTTTCAAAAACACTAGCTAAGATTGGGGCCTGGGCTTCTTTTTCTGGCAAAGCCCTGTGAGAAAATCCCATTATCGGATAAGTGGTTGATTCCTCTTCCAGAATGGTTGAGGGTAATGGAACCCATTGCAATGTGTAAACCCTGCTTAAGGCACCCAACTTGAAAGTATCATTCTTCCCAAGGGTTAACGAAACTTGGGGTGTAGACCCATGTGCCATGAACTGATAACAGATCTGTGAGGAGGAGCCATTGAGAGGATTTGTGAAGATGGGTCTGTAAATTCCATTTATTGATGTTCGGATGATCCACAACAATATGGAAATTTGGATGCCTTCCCACCATTAATATTTTCTCTTCCACTAAGTTTCCCTCATTTNNNCCTTCCCACCATTAATATTTTCTCTTCCACTAAGTTTCCCTCATTTTCCTCTAAATTTGGGTCATGCAGGACAATATAGTGAATTCTTGTTTTGTTTTTGGAGACGTAAAGGACTGGGATGAGCACTCTACTTTCATTTTCATCCTCCATGTTTCTACAAGAATGGCCTCCTTCTCGTAACCCTTCATGATGAATGTCGATTATCGGAATAGATGGAAATGATTTCTATTGTCCAAACAAATTATTCCACAACCAGGATAACTCCTTCTTATCATGGCTTGGTATGGGGCTAGGGTGTTGTATTTGACTTATGTGTTGTGTGATGTGGCTAACCCGTGTTGTGTTTGATGGAAGGTGTTGGATATTGTCTCCCATCCAATAAATTTGCTAAAATAATCATTAAGTCTGTAAAAGAAAACCGTGAGCATAAAACTTGACCATATAAACCAAAATTGTCTTTGTAATACCATTTTTTATTTTTCCAGCAAACTGTCTTTTAATCCACAGTCAATGATTAAACATATTTTACTAATACAAAGGCCAATTTATCTCAATCAAGGCATCATAGCACTATGTCAAGGGTGTATGGGATAAGGACCTCCACCCTTCCTGTACCTGCTATGTAATGAGGCGAGTTAAAAGCTCAGCACTACCTCTAGCATATGCAGTACCGATGCTATGGAACAACACTTTTCGATCCTACAGGAATAACCTGATTCCTGCAACAAGGAGAAAATTGAATATTTAGTATCTGGATACTAACAGTTGGTACATGGTGTTGATGTACATGGTTGATACATGGTATGGTACCAGATTGATACTTGGTATGTTGTTGATGTACATTTTTTATGTTTGAGGCATATGGTACAGGTTATGGTACATGGTTGATGCACGTTTGGTACAAGTTGTGGTGCATGGTTGATGTACAATTTGTTTTAGATGTTGGTGCATGGTAGATGCATGGTTTGGTATAGATTGTGGTGCATGATTGATGCATGGTTGCATACACATGTTGTTGTATGGTTGATGCACTTGGTGTGGTACAGGTTGTGGTACATGATTGATGTTTGGTTTGGTATAGGTTGATGGTTTGGTACATGATTGATAAAGGAATGTGTTGGTAATGTTTGACATCTAGTTGAGAGGTTTTCTTGGTATATAATTCATGTGAGAGGATTTGGTTGAGTATTGGTATCGGCAACAGGTTGGACACAGTGACAAGTTGGCAGGTTACATGTTGATTTGACAATGATAGTGATAGCGACAGTGGTAGTGAGAGTGACAATGGAAGTGGTAGTGAGAGTGGTAGTGATTGTGGTAGTGACAACTGGTCTACATTTATATTTCATGAAAGTAGGATGGGGCAGGGAAAGGGGGTTGTAGCCTCCTTTTGGTTGGTTCCAGAGAAAATAGGGAGTTGGATCTTCCTTTAGGTTGGATCTTGAGAATCAGGGGGTTGTAGCCTCCTTCTGGTTGGAGCCAGATATTTTAGGGAGTTGTAGCTTCCTTCAGGTTGGATTCTATAAATAGGAGGTCATAGCCTCCTTCTAGTTGTATCTGGAGAATTGGGAAGTTGGTGCTTACAATGAATGTATTCTTTGATATATAATAAATCCTTTTTTGTCCCTTGGTCATGTATTGAGGAATAAATTGAAGATTAAGGAAGAAGAAAGACAAAGTATGAAGCGTGTGGAAGGCACACAAATCGAGGAAGGGTCGAAGTGGTTAAAGAAGCATAAAAATGTTCATGTCGATGCTTCATCCATTGCATTAGGAGAAGTTTTAGCACATCCAGGTGTAGGAGATATTGACCACCCTATAGCCTTTAGTAGCAGTAATCTTTCTACATCTGAAATGAATTCTACTACCACTAGAAGAGAAGGCTTAGATATGGTATATGTGTTGCAGAAGTTTAGACACTACTTGTTGGGAGGACATTTTAAGATGTTTAGTGATCATTCTGCATTGAAGTACTTAGTCAACAAGCCAATGTTGGGGAGAAGAATATGCAGATGGTTATTATTATTCTAGGAGTATGAATTTGAGATTGTGGTCAAGCCAGGAAGATATTATTATTCTAGGAGTATGAATTTGAGATTGTGGTCAAGCCAGGAAGAATGAATAAGGGACCTGACCACTTATCCAGGATAGAACATGGAGAGGAACCTACCAGTGTGGATGATACACTACCAAATGAAAAATTGTTGGCCATAAGGAAAGTTGATGATAACTTCATCGAGGTATTCCAGTTCCTTTCCACAGGAATGGAACCTTATGAGTATAAAGTTATTCAAAAGAAACAATTGGTAGTCTACACTGCAGATTTTCAACCTATAGCTAGACATTTATATAAGATGGGACCAGATGAGATCTTAAGAAGATGTGTTATGGATACATAAAATCCATTGATTCTTGCAGAAGGACATGAAGGCATTGCAAGAGGAAATTATGTAGGGAAAGCAACAACACAAAAGGTTCTCAGAGCTGGCCTCTAGTGGCCCACTTTACATAAGGATGCTAAGGAATACTACAGATCCTGCGATATATGTCAAAGAGTAGGGAAGCCTTCTAGAAGGGATGAGATTCCTTTAGCACCTCAGTTAACTTTATAGGCATTTGTGAAATGGGATATTGACTTTGTGGGACCTATCAACCCACCAGGAAAGCACACAGGAGCTCAATATATCATCACTGCTACAAAGTATTTGAAAAAATGGGCAGAAGAAAGAGTAGTTAAAGACTGTAGTGCAACTATAACTGCATGGTTCATCTTTGATGATATCATAACCAAATTTGGATGCCTAAAGATCCTTGTGAGTGATAAAGGCACACACTTCATTAAAAAAACTATTGAAGCCTTGAATCAGGAGTTCGAAGCTCACCATTAGAAGAGCACACCATATCACCCACATGTGAATGGTACAGTCGAAGCTTTCAATAAGATTTTGGAGACGGAACTGACTAATATTTTCAGTTTTAATAGAGATGATTGGGATTTGAGAATTCCAGCAGTGTTATGGGCTTATCAAACTACCTGCAAATATTTGACAATGCAAACTCCCTTCAAGTTAGTTTATGGCCTAGAAGCAGTGGTACCTATGGAATATCTAGTTTCTAGTTTAAGAATTGCAACATTTATAGGTATGGATGACACCGGCATTATTCAATACAGGCTCGCGTAGTTGATGGAACTACAGGAATATAGGTTCATTGCAGGATTTCATCAACAGGTACAAAATGGACGAGAAAAGGCTTACCATGACAGACATATCAAGAAGAAAGCATTTAAACGAGGAGATTTGGTAATTTTATATGACAGAAAGTTCATGAAGCATCTAGGAAAGTTCAAGACACATTGGCTTGGGCCATTCGAGGTTGTCTATGTTACAAAAGGTGGAGTTTCAGAGCTGAAGACTCTTAATGGAGAATGGAAGGATGGTTTAGTAAATGGAAGTCGGTTGAATTTGTATTGTGACAACAAGCTGCCTCACAACTCTCATTAAAAGAAAAGGAAGAAGGGTCTAGGTACAAAGTGTAGTTGGAATTTGGTACTAGACACATAAAAGACATTTTGCACATGATAGGGAGGGACAAAGAAGAAAGCATAGGCTTCTTCGTGCAGTATGTAGTTGAAGTACTACAGAGGGCTCAACCCTGCAATGACTTGGGACGAGTCACATGTGAGTGTTGGGGGAATGTTGGCCCTTGGTCATGTATTAAGGAAGAAAGCAAAGATTAAGGAAGAAGAAAGACAAAGTATGAAGTGCACATAAGGAACACAAACCGAGGAAGTCTCAAAGTGGTTAAAGAAGCATAAAAGAAGGAATAAAGTAAAGGAAAGCAAGTCGTTGAAAGAGAAGATCAAGGAAGACGAAGCAACAAAGAAGATAGAACGTGGACACGTTGGCAAGTGGAAGAAGACACTAATGGGTTCTTTGGAGCACCTTGCAGAGACGAAGTAGGAACAGGTTGGAAAAGTCCTTGAATGAGGGTTATGTGGACCTAGGGTTTTGGCAATGTGGATATAAGGTTTTGGCACCTGGGATTCAGTCTAGGGTTTTCTAAGAGTCAGGGAATGTATAAATAGAGGTCTAGAAGAGTTGAGAGGAGAGAGGCGATAGTGGTGTTGACACGTAGAAGTATTATGTTTTAGAGTACTCTTGTATTTTGGGTCTTCAACTGGATGTGAAGATCAACTATGTAGCTAGGTGCACAAGGTTAGGAGATAAATAAGAGAGAGAGAAGGATCTGCAGCTGAGTGCACAGATAAAACTGTATATTTTCATCTATTCTATCAATAAACACAATTATGTGGACGTAGCCATAGGGAGAGGGTGAACCATGTAAAATCTTGTTGTTCCATGTGGTTGATTCTTTG
This sequence comes from Picea abies, assembly GCA_900067695.1. Lineage (NCBI taxonomy): Eukaryota > Viridiplantae > Streptophyta > Pinopsida > Pinales > Pinaceae > Picea > Picea abies. The sequence continues at coordinate 9,694 of CBVK0101098574.1, forward strand.
TTATTTACTACATTTTATCTTGTTATTGCATTGTTATTTTTCGTGTTTAAGATAAGAAGATATAACTTACTTCATGAAGATAATCATAATATTGTTAAGAATCTTTGGGCTATTTTTCATCGTTGTTTTGGAATCATCTTGCATTTCCTCTAGTTGTAGACACCTATGTCCTGCAACCCCCTTATTGCTACTTCAGGTGAGACTTCATCTGCTTCGCAGGTGTTTCCGTATGGGCCAGTAGTTATGGTTTGTTGATGTGTTGTTAGAGTTGAACCTTGGGTCTACCCCTATGCCAAAAACATTCGGATTGTCAGAACCCTTGTACTAATTGCAGCTACTATAACTCATTTGACCATGTCATTGAAAACTATCTAGTATTTTTAGCTAAAGTTCATGAAAGACAAGATGGAAACCAGCAAGTCCAGAAAATAATAGTTGAACCCCATGATTAGGAACTCAAGTCGCTATTATTACTAGAGGATGCATTGTCACAAGAGAAGATAGGGTGCCACTTGGAAAGACTATAGATGGATCAAGGATCATAAGAGCTTCAGAGAAGGCACCATTGTTTGATCCAAGGAAAGAAAATAATACTTTTGAAGAAGAAGAAGAGAATTTATAGGTGAACATGCTTCTTCATATAGGGCACAAACATAAGTAAGGGAATGTGAAATGCCTCCAACATTTGATTAGTCTACCCCACCTAGACAAGGAAAAGAGGTAAGAAGTATTGTGTACTTCTTGTATACTTGTATTGATTTGATTAAATATGAAAGAGTTGTGCAGGAACTACAACACCTGATAAGACATTATGAAATGGGAAGAGTAGATCCTCTATTGAGTAGAGTTGTGAATCAAGTATCAAGAAAAATAAGGACAAGCAAGGAACTGCACCTTAGTGCTCAGATTGGAGACTACGACATGAACTATGTGGTCCTCAACCTGAGATCAGAAGTAAATGTTATGATGAAGCAGACTTGGCCATTGATGGGAAAACCTAAAGTGATTTACTCTACTATTAGGCTTAGGATGGCTAATCAGCAGGCGGTGATCCCCTTTGGAATACTAAAGAATGCCTATGTAGACTTCGATGGAGTGAGGACATTTGCAGACTTCAAAGTGATCGATATTATTGATGATAGTTGTCCCTATCCTACATTGTTGGGTATTTATTGGGCTTTCGACAATTTGGCTGTTATTGACCTGAAAAAGAGAAGAATGGCATTTGAAGGTGATGGCCTTAGGGTCATTGCAACTCTTCACACCAATGAAGGTCGCAGATACACAGAACCTATAAGAGAAGAAGACTGCGCCTATGAGCTAGAGAAGATTGGAGACTACAACATGGACTATGTGGTCCTTGACCTGGGATGAGAAGTAAATGCTATGACAAATCAGACTTGGGAATTGATGGGAAAAACTAAATTGATTTTCTCTCATATTAGGCTCAAGATGGCTAATCAGCAGGCGGTGATCCCCTTTGGAATACTAGAGCATGTTCCTATGGACATCGACAGAGTGAGGACATTTGTAGACTTTGAAGTGATTGAAATTGTTGATGATAGCTTTCCCTATCCTACATTATTGGGTATTGATTGGGCTTTCAACAATTTGATTGTTAATGAACTGAAAAAGAGAAGAATGAAATTTGAAGGTGATGGCCTTAGGGTCATTGCAAGAGAAGAATGAAATTTGAAGGTGATGGCCTTAGGGTCATTGCACCTCTTGACCCCGATGAAGGTCGTAGATACATAGAAGCTATAAGAGAAGAAGACCACGCCTATTATCTAGATAACATCTATAAATTGACAACGGGACATCAAGATTATATTAATCCTACATTAAATGGAAATCTAAGTTGGTGAAGTGAAAGTGCATGCTCGTCAGATACAGAAAAAAAGAATTGAAAAATTGGCATAACAAAATGTATGAAATCTCTACGTGGAGGTGTGCCAGATTGACTAAGGTAGTTTGTTCAATTAGCACAGAAGTAATTAATCTTCCTACATTTTATGGCTTGAATAATTTAGAGACATTTCTATTTGAATTTGAAGGGATTGTACTAGTACAACAGAGGTTGTTGGCACTAGATTAAGCCTTGAAAGCAATGCCAATTAGATGGTGGGGAACAGACAAGAAGAACATAACAGAGTGGGTACAATGTTGCACCTTGTTGACAGTGCACTTTTCAGACCAAGTTGAAGGTTGCAAAGTTTGATACACATGTCAGAGATTTCCTAGGGACCATGTGCGAAGTTGTGAGGAAGCCTGGAGAATCATTCCTAAATATCAGTGGCTACATAAATTCATTAACACCTTAGATACTACGCCCATCAACTGGTATCTTCAAGAAGAACTATGCCTAGTCACTACAGATTGGTATGGTATGATATAGAACTTTATAGATACATTCCTATCTAAAATTCAGTACCCCACAGTAGATCAGGATTTACAAATTGTAAGAAAGAAGGTCATTGAGGAGGCACCTAAACCCCCTCGTGAACAAGAAGAATATGAATGGATTGCACCTCTTCAGTGGTTACAGGGTTGTTATAATAGTAATGTTGATGAGGATGATGGCCCTAAGAATGTGAACATTTCAGAAACTGAAGGACAAAGAGATATAGAAGGGATAGGGATTGAATTACCTTTTGTTGGGAAGCCTATTAAAATCAATAAAGATAATATTGGAACAGAGAAAGCACCTAAGTTGGAAAAATGTTGGAGACTATTGGGATGATGCTACTATTGGTAAGATTATAGAACTATTGCACCATGTAAAATCTTGTTGTTCCATGTGGTTGATTCTTTGTTATTTACTACCTTTTATGTTGTTATTGCACTACTATTTTTCCTGTTTAAGATAAGAAGATATAATTTACTTTGCGAAGTTAAGCATGATATTGTTAAGAATCTCTGGGCTATTTTCCGTTGTTGTTTTGGAATCATCTTGCATTTCCTCTGGTTGTAGACACTTATGTCCTGCAACCCCCCTATTTATACTTCAGGTGAGACTTCCTCTGCTTCGCATGTGTTGCCATAAGGGCTAGTATTTAGGTTTTGTTGGTGCATTATTAGATTTGAACCCTGGGTCTGCCCCTGTGCCAACAACATTCCATGGTTTTCTCCCATTTTGGTTTCCACATAAATTCGGGTGTACTGTGTACTTGATGTGATGCTGTTTATGTGATTTTTATTATGCTCATGATATATTGTTGATAAATTTAAATATTATATATTGTGATTAAAAGTGGTATAAAGTGCTCATACTAATTTACCCCCCCCCCCGGCTCAATATTCCAACAATTAGAATCAGAGCGCTCATACTAATTTCCCCCCCCCCCGGCTCAATATTCCAACAATTAGAATCAGAGCAGGTTCCTTCAGCAAACATTTTAACCATTGAAAGGTAGATCATGGAGATCAAGAATAGTGCATACACAGATGATAGAATACCATGGTTTGATGGTCAGATTGGTTATAACTATGAGATTTTGAATATCAGGATGAAAAAATTTCTACACGCATAGGGGTTTGATGTTTGGAAATCAATTGTTATAAGATACACCACTACAAAGAAATCGAGGACTGCAACCAAGAAGGAATTAAAAATAAATAATAAAATAGCAATGGATTTCATCTAGGAAGGATTATGTGATTAGGGTTTTTGACTAATCCATAAGAGAGATGTTCATCATGTCAGACAGATTCATAAGAAGAAGATTGTGAATTCCCCCTACGCAGGGGGTTTGGGGGAGTTCCCCAGAGAAATAATTTTCTACCTCGGGAAACGTGTCACATATTTAGGTGGTTTTCGACACATGGTTTATTTTTCGATGGTTTTCTATTTCTGGTTAAGGAATTAGGGTTTTTGACTAA
>CBVK0101098576.1:0-16845 GCA_900067695.1 Picea abies
AAGGTTATAATCTTTGGAACCTAGAAACTAATAAGGTAGTGTATAGCCAAGATGTGGTATTTAGCGAAATGAAGGATGTTGTTAAACAGGAAGTCCTACAAAGTAAGGAATAAATGGAGAAAATAGTGTTTGATTTAAAGGATGATGAATCAGACTCTATAGAAGAACAAGAATAATAAGAAGAATATCCTCATACTCCAGTATTGAGGAGATTGGTTTGAGAAAGAAGGATACCGAAAAGGTATACTCCATCTAATTTATGTTCAAATTTTTCTTTGTCTATTATTGATGATGATCTTAGAACTCTCAAGGAGGCAGTGGATTCAAAGGATGGAAATCTCTTGAAAAGGGCCATGGAGGAAGAAATGGAAGATTTGGATAAGAATGAGTCTTGGTATCTAGTGGAGTTGTCTATTAGAAGAAAGCCTATTGGGACCAAATGGGTATTTAAAAAGAAGCTTAATGCAGAAGGAAAAGTGGAGAAATACAAAGCTCAGTTAGTAGCAAAGGGTTATTCCCAGGGGAAAAGTGGAGAAATACAAAGCTCATTTAGTAGCAAAGGGTTATTCCCACGTTGAAAGAATTGATTTTGGTGAGATTTTTTCTCTTGTTGCCAAGTTAACCTCTATAAGATTTATGTTATCTATTACTGCTACATTTGATTTTGAGGTAGAACAAATGGATGTGAAGACAACATTCCTACATGGGGATCTAGAAGAAAAAATCTATATGAAGCAACCAGAAGGTTATGATGTGAAGGGAAAGGAGCTGGTATGCAAGCTAAAAAATTCCCTGTATGGTTAATACAATCACCAAGGATGCGGTATCAAAAATTTGATACTTATATGCTGGGACTTGTCTTCACAAGAAGCTATGATGTGAAGGGAAAGGAGCTGGTATGCAAGCTAAAAAATTCCCTGTATGGTTAATACAATCACCAAGGATGCGGTATCAAAAATTTGATACTTATATGCTGGGACTTGTCTTCACAAGAAGCAAAGAGGATCATTGTGTGTATTTTAAATTAATTGGTGATTCACAAGAAGCAAAGAGGATCATTGTGTGTATTTTAAATTAATTGGTGATCATTTTCTTTATTTGTTCTTGTATGTGGATGACATGTTGCTGATAGGAAACAACAAGGAAATTATACAGGATGTGAAAACTCAATTACCCTCTAAATTTGACATGAAGGATCTCGATGCTTCAAATTTCATTTTGGGAATGGAAATTAAAAGATATTAGAAAAAGAGGAAACTTTAGTTAAATCATAGAAAATATGTCGAGACAATATTGCAGAGGTTTAATATGCACGAATGTAAACTGGTCAAGGTTCCTATTCCTGTTGGGGTAAAGTTATCTACGGATCAATGTCCCAAGACACAGGAAGAGGAGAAGGACATGCCTCGTGTTCCGTATGCAAGTGCAATTAGTAGTTTGATGTATGCAATGGTTTGTACTAGATTGGACATTGCACATGTAGTGGGAGTTTTGAGCAGGTATATGTCAAAACCAGGGAAGGAGCATTGGACAATAGTAAAATTGGTTTGCAGGTATTTGCGTGGCACTGCTAGCTATGGATTATTCTACGAAGGAAGACCAGGATTGGAAAGAGTGGTGGATATACATGGATTTGTGGATGCATACGAGGCTAGATATCTAGATCGTAGGAGATATACAAGTGGGTATGTGTTTAACTTGTTTGGAGGATCAATAAGTTGGATGAGCAAAAGACATGATGTAGTGGCACTTTCAACTACAGAAGCTGAATACATGGCAGGCACTCATGTAATTAAGGAAGCAATATGGTTACAAATATTGTGTTCAGGTATTGGGTTGGTACAACAAGTTGTAAGGATAGATTGTGACAGTCAGAGTGCAATTTTTTTGGCAAAGAACCAGACTTATCATTCAAAGAAAAAACATATTGATATTCAATATCACTTTGTGAGAGACATGATTAAAGAAAAGAAAGTATTTCTAATTACGGTGGACACTTTGAAGAATGTTGCATATTGATTAATAAAATATGTGAGCATTGATAAGTTCTCTTTGTGTAGAGGATCCATGGGCATTGTTGCCCTGGATTGTTGACTATGTAACCCTGTAACCCCTTATATGAAAACAAAACAACAAGTTGGAGAATGTTGGGTATGTGTTATATTATTTGCATGAGTAGAAGTGTATACATTGTGTTGGGTGCATAGGGGGGACAATTCCCCCCACACAAGGGTTCAGGGGCAGCGCCCCCAGGAAAAACATTTATGCCTCGAGAAACATGTCACATATTTAGGTGGTTTTTGGCACATGGTTTCTTTGTCGATGATTTTCTATTTCTGGTTAAGGAATTAGGTTTGTTGACTAATCCAGGTCATTGGTTTAGGGTTTTGGATGTCGTTGGATCCTATATGTATATTGTATTGTAAACAATGTATCATGATGAATGAATATAGAATATGTTGGTTTTCCCAGTTTGGGTTTCTAGGGGGAAAATCTATGTGTAATGTTTGTATTTCCCATTGTATCCTTTTTGTTCTTTTACTGAAAAACTATTTGCAGTAAATATTATACAAGGATAAAATATACAAATAGATCTTTAAGCAGAACTAATAAGTTCTTTGAATAAACTAAAGAAAGAAAGAGAAGAAAGCAATTCACTCAAGAATAATTGATGGGGATAAAAGAAGGTGTTCAAAGATCTGAAGAATCCCAACCAGTCATCATGAATCTAAAAACGTAGCTAAAAGAAGCCATAAGTATTGAAGAAACTCTCAATGATAAAAAATAGGGTTTAGAAGCAGAAATAATATCACAAAGAAAGAAAGAAAGGAAGAAGGAAGAAGTTAAGGAAAATAAGATCGAAGCTGAATTTGGTCAAGAAGAGAGAATACTTGAAAATTAAATCATCTCCTTGAAGATCCAACTTGAAGAAGCAAAGAGAATAGAATAAGTCATGAAGATTCATATGATGAAGAAAGAAGAAGAGTTTGAAAATCTTGAAGAAGAAGTTGTCACATTAAGAGCCAAAATCATCAAGCTCAGCAAGAACAATGAAGAGACAAAAGAATCCACGTCATCAGTAGAGAATGTTGAACATATTCACTCTAAGTTGCCAGAAAAGAAGAATGAATAAAAGAGTAAGAGTTCTGTAGAAGTACTCAAAGGAAGGAATCATGGTAAGCGAGAATCAAAGAAAAATGATAGAGATGCATCTTCAAGAAGACCCTCCACATTCAAGCCACAAAAAAAAAATCAATCATGATCATGATCAACCAAGGAAGGAATTCATAAGGGCTACACCACAAAGAACATCATTCTCTCCTAGGTATGTAAATTTCTTTTATGGTCATTGTTTTTATTATACTAACTTTGGACAAAAGTTGCAGATTGCAGGGCTTATGGAGAAATTTTCAAGAAAGAAATGTTTATGTGGCCCCACATAACATTTAATGTTACAAATTCCACAACTATGTTCACATAGTTCATGATTGTAGAATAATGATGGATACTTCTATGAAAAAGAACACAGATATCATATACAAGAAAGTTTGGAAAAGAAAATAAGAACAGGTAAAATAGGAGAAGATGAATGGACACCAAGAAGTCATACTCTCAGGATTGGCTATAGTAAGAAATCAAGAAAAATCTACAGGAAAAAATGAAGATGTCAGACACGGGAAGGTTTGGAGAAGAAATGAAAAACAAGAAGAACGGGTGAATAAAAACCACATCTGAGAGATCATAGGATTTGTAGTGAAGCAAGAAAGAAAATAAGAAAAAGTGAATAAAGAACATGCTCAAGATATTGTACTTTCAAGAATTGTAGTGTGAAATCAATCCACATGTAGAAATGAAGAAGTTAGAGTTCGAAAAGATGATGAGTCTACAGATGAAGAGGAATATTACTTTGCATCAGAGCGGGTATTTTTTTGAGCCACCCGTCTTGGAGACTTTGAGTAAATATGAATATTGAACAGGGGGAGTCAGTGCAGTAGCTACTACAGATCAGAGAACCACCCTTCGATAATTTTAGGTTTTTGCAGAGATAGATCTAGAATAGTTAGATAATAGAAGTATAGAATGATAGATTGATTGATTAAGAAGTAGTTTCCCTACGTAGGTATCGGTTGGAAATTACACAAGAAAAAGTTTATGATTGTTTTCCATGTATGTATTCAAGCAGGAATATCTTCAGTACAGGTTATTCCAAACATTTAGAGGTTAATTTTTAGATAGAGAATACCAGTGGACATATTTGATTTAGTTTGAAGAAATAGGAATATGTGATGATCATTTGCAATTATGAATCCTTCATTATAGTATAGTGATATATGGGTCAACATTGTGGACAGTTGAGTAGCAAAGCTATGGACAATTTGTGACATATGGACATAGATGGATACTTAGCAGGTACAGATAACATGGTTCAGAGAAGATGCATAATATTTATGAACATTTTGCTACATATGGATAGATATGAGTACTTAGTAGGTATAGATAACATGGGTAAGAGAATATACATAATAGTGCATCTACAAGTGGAACTAGTTGGAATCAGTTGGTCACAAAAAATCAAGAAGTAAAAGGCACAACAGAATAGGGAAAGAGAAATAGTTAGCATAATCTAAATCATCAAAAGAAAACCATTGAATATTATGGTCAAGTGCACATGACAAGTGAATGATGAAATCAAGTAATGAAAGTCTTTTATATATCGGAGAGTTACAAGAGGAAGCACCAATGGAAAATTATCAAGCATTGAAAGAGAGGAAAGGAAACACTTATAGGTAGATCTACATTGATCTACATGGCATATTGTAAAGACGTCAAGGGAAGAGAAATAATCAAGAGATTCAAAAAGGAAGATCAGTAGCATATAGACAGAGGGAGACAAAATGACAGGGGGAGTTATCCTTTTTTCCATGATGTCAAAGGGAGAGAAAGAGAAATATCAAAAGAGTCAAGTGCATGAAGTCGGAGAAGGATTTTTCAGAGAAGGTATACTTTCAGGATGAGTCACTCTTTTCTAGCAAAAGAGAAGAGGAACCTGGAGAGGAACATGAGGAGAGAAACATGTGGAGAGAAAGAAAAAATACATGGAAACAGAGAGAGAGAGAGAAATTATCACATGGGGAGCATCAGTGTTTCCATCAATGCCAAAGGGGGAGGTTGTTGGATAGTTGGTTTAGGAATATGGACATGAAGGATAATGTGAATGCAGGTAATACACTGACAAATGGGTATTCATTTTTGTGTCATTTCCGGTGATAGGTGGTGCACCACATGGTTCCTTATGGTTAGGGAGATATGACCTTGTGAAGTTAGAATATCTAATATTAAGAAAAGAGGTTACTATGAAAAAGTATATAAGCAACTCAAGGAGTCTCTCATTTGACATACACACACTTACATTGAATATCTATCTTGTGAGAATGTTTTGGTCTAGTATTTTGGTCTATTGGAGAATCTGACGACAAGTTTGAGTCAACAAAGAAAGTGCGAGAAAAGAGTGAAAGCTTTGGAGCTACAGAGTGCAAGGGTTTCTCTGTAACCCCAATTTGGAAGGAACTCACGAGTTAGCTACAGGGTGTCATGCGAGGCACCCCCGCGGGTTTCCTAAGTGAAATCACATGAGGCACCGCATGATAGATAGTCTTAGTCCCACAAGGCTAAGGAAAATTTGGGGGAAATGTTGGTGCCAAGATGTTGAAGGCTGTGAAAGAGTTACAGGTCAGTGTCATAGTACAACATGTCAGCTATAGGTCATTGGTATATTTATGTGATTATATCTTATTCTTGGTGATGGTATGGTACATGCTTCAGAGGCATGTCTTGTTGATGCATGGTACATCTTGGCTATATTGGTATGATACATTGATGAGTAGTACATATTGGTTGTATTTGTATATTGGTATCTGGTTTGGCTACATGGTGATGATGTTATATGCTTGAGGCTTATTCTTGGTATACTCTTGGATTGGCACATGGTGTATGGTTGTCTTTGATATTGATACATTGTTGAGGATTACAATTGGTATATGACAACACATGTATGAGATACATCTCTTAGTGATGTTGGTACTTAGTTGAGATACACCATTGATAGTAATTTCTTTGTATATCCTATGGTATATGGTGTATGGAATGATTGAGTCATATGGTATATGGTTGAGATACATTGTTTGTACATGGTAGGGTACATGTGTTGATGAACATGGTTGATGCATGGTATGGTACATTATTGATACTTGGTATGGTGTTGATGTACATGGTTGATGTTTGAGGCTTATGGTAAAGATTATGGTACATGGTTGATGCACTTGGTCTGGTACTGGTTGTGGTACACGTTTAATGTTTGGTTTGGTATAGGTTGATGGTTTTCTACATGCTTGGCAGAGACATGTGTTAGTGATATTGGACATCTGGTTGAGAGGCATCCTTGGTATATAATCCATGTGAGAGGATCTAGTTCAATATTATTGTTAGTGATAGGTTGACAGGTTACAGGTTGATGTGACATTGATAGTGACAGTGAAAGTGGCAGTGGCAGTGATTGTGGTAGTGACAATTGGTCTACATTTATTTTTCAGGGTGGGAGGATGAGGTAAGGAAAGTGTGTTGTAGCATCCTTCCATTTGGTGACAAAGAACATGGGGATTTGGAGATTCCTTCAGGTTGGATCCTGAGAATCATGGGGTTGTATCCATCTTCTGGTTGGAGCCATAGAATTCAAGGAGTGGTAGATTCCTTCAGGTTGTAACTTGTAAATAGGGGGTCGTAGCATCCTTCCAGTTGCGTCTGGAGAATTGGGAAGTTGGTTCTTCCAATAAATGTATTCTTTGATATATAAGAAAGCATTATGTGGTTTTCTCCCATTTGGGTTTCCACGTAAATTATGGTGTACTATGTACTTGATGTGATGTTTCTTATGCTCATGATATATTGATGATACATTGAGGATATAATTCTAATAAAGTTAAATATTATATATTGTGGTTAAAAGTGGTATAGATTTCTCATATTGATTCACCCACACACCCCCCCTCCCCTCAGTATTCCAACAACCTAGTCATCTCCATGTTCATTTGGTGATATAGTCATCTTCATATTCATCACTCTTACTTATCACTTTGGTTATGAACCATCCCTTCCACTGAGACAATCCAATGGAATCCAAGCTCTTCATTTGTTGCAACATAAAAAATTTTAGCTTGTATCACACCATCTTCCTCCTTTCTTCACTTTTCTCTTCCTATACTACTCATTGGAAATTATTTTGTTCCTATCAAATTGTCTCCTTTGGCATGTCCACACTCAATAATGTTTTTTTAGTTCTCTTATGCAGACTTCCTCACATATTGTTCTATCTGCATAATTTTTCCTATCTTTTTTATGAAGGATACCTCATTTGATGTTATATCTGTATCATTTCCTCTCTCACACAACAATGACATTTCTACATTTTTCCACATATTTGCAACTAGAGATCAAAATCCTCTCACTCATCTTCTCAAACAATTTTACCCAACACTTTACTCTTTATTGGAAATGCCTACAACATTCAAGAGTATTCCTCTCTCTCAAGATCTTATTCTCCTCACTCATAGGTTCTTCCTAATCCAATACCACTTGATGTAATACCCAAGCCTCTACAATTAGAGTCACAAAACAAAAGTACTCACAACATTCACCAAAATTATAAATTCATTAATTTAAATAAAAAATCCACACAATTTGTTATAAAAAAAAATTACAACAAAGACCTTCACCAAAATGTCTGCAAACTTTATTGAAATCATTAGCCAATGTTCTTTATTGAAATTACTAGGGTTTTGAATTTTATCTTTATATTTCTCATTTCAAAGAAAAATGAGTTAGAATCCTTTGATAAGTAAATAACTTAATGTATAAGATAATAGTAAAGATTTTGGTTGATAGATTATTTCTAATTTATATTAAAATAAAAAAATTTTTTTTTTTTTTTTTTCAATAGACAGATTCATTATGCAATAATGGTAAAAAAAAGTATGCAAGATATGGTAATGAAATTTGGTCGTGTATTTACACCTCTCATAAGATGAGTTGGTTAACTCAAATTGGTGGTGAATTAGATTGTAATGAGAGTTACAACAATAAATTGGATAATGAGATGTGTATGTTTAGTATCTTTTGTAGTTTTAATAAATGGCTCAACTTTTATGTTTTTCTATTTTTCTTCCCATCAAGAGGGTTAAAAAAAAGGTTGTTGCTTTTTTTCTTTTTATTGATTATAGAGAGGTTTAATAGCATATTCATAGCAGTTGAAGGAAAAGGATCTTTAAGATCTATAAAACTAGGGATTTACATGACTTTGACACAATTATTATTTGTAGATGGTGTGTTATTGTTTGGGAAAGGATCTTACGAGGAAGTTAAAGAATGCAAAGAAATTTTGGACATGTACTGCAACGAACAAGTATGGAAGTTCATATTAGTAAATCTTTCCTATAATATGATGGATTGCTTTAGAAAGGTAGTGCTCCTCGACAATACCATTTATAGTCTAAAGCTTTGAAGAAGGATTAAATTATATCGGTTTTAACCTTAAACCAAATGAATATAGATTTAAAGATTGGAATTAGATGTATGAAAGAATTAAATGAATATTGAGTGATTGGTGCCATAGGTGGTTATCTAGGGAAGACAGATTAATTTTGGTCAAATTAGTTTTGGAGGGGATCCTAATGTATTAGCATTCATTAGATTACATTCATAAGTTCATGCTAGATAAAATTAGGAAGAAATTATTTGTTTTCTATGGACAAGAAAAAGGGATAAAGAAGGAATCCCTATGTTGAAATGGAAAAAAATGGCTAATCCTAAAGATCAAGGTGGGTGCGACTTAAAAACTATCCATTTATTCGATGAAGCTCTAGCTACAAAGAGGTTATAGATAATTTTGAATATAGAAGGTTTATGGGGGGGATTAATGATTGAAAAATACATAGAAACTAGAATGGTTGAAGATTAGGTTATAATATAAACAAAAAAAGTGCACAGGTGGATATAACTTATATGGAAAGTTGTAGTCTAATGCCTTTCATTTATTAGGGAGATGGTTGGCTTGGAAAATAGGCAAGGGTGATAGGATCAAAATAGGAGAAGACCCTTGGATGGGGAGTACTAGTAATTATAGCTTGTTAGAAGCATTGAAATATGTTCTAGCAAGAAGATGTATGTTTAGCAAAGGCAGATGATCCTAAAACAACTTTATTTTGGAATCAAGGTTGGAAGTTAGAAATTCAATTGGGTATATAAGGAGAGCTAGTAGATGAGTGGAAACAATGTCTTCAAAATCTTAAGAACAACGTTATTAGACTGCATACATAGGTAGATAAAATTATATGGACCAAAAACAAGTCTTCAGGGGCATACGTTGCAAAATTAGGTTATGAGGAAATAATGAAAGAGAGTGAGAAAGAAGACAATTCGTAGTGGTGGAAAGCAATACGAAATCTTACATGCCCACTTAAATCAAACATTTTCTTATGGATAGCCCTGTCCAGAAAGGGTCTAACATGGGATAAATTCAAAAGGAGGGTTTGGCTAGGTATAAGGTGATGTATATTGTGTAAGAGGGAGGATGAACTTATTGGCCATTTGGAAAGGGAACACATTGCATGAATGTTCAAAGAAATGGTACAAGGATAGGCCCATTAGAAGACAAAATATTTTCCTTCTACAATGATATGGACAATCAAAATAACAAGAGATCAAAATTTATTTTAGAAAAAAATAATTTATTTCAATATAAGTTTGTCACTAAATTATATATATGCACATTGATGAATGGAAATCTTAGAAAGGAAAAAAAAAAAATCCTAAAGGCTCTAGAATAGACAAATCAATGTCTTGGTGTTACTTTGACAAGGATTATCAAGGTGACCCCAACAAATGTGGAGCTAGAGGCATAATATTTTTAAGAGATAATCATGATATCAACTTCAAAGTAGTATTAGGAGAGGGTTTTAATAGCATAAAAGAATTATATACCCTTTAGTTGATGTTGAAAGTTGCAATGATTTTTTTTTTTTTAATTTTATTATAGGTGATAGGAGACTCCAGACTCGAAGTGAGTGGGAAAACATAAACTTTAGGCTGTAAAATTTAACATATGTTCCATTATTAACACATGTTCCATTAATGGATAGAATTAGAGAAGTTAATGCCCAATTAACATGTTCCTTCCAACATATTTATAGGAAATTTCCTTCTAACATGTTTATATGGAGCTCAATTGTAAAGTTTCCCAATTATCCAAAGAAGATTTAATGTTACATGAAGGAATGATGGAGGCTACATAATTAATATATGAAAATGCTCAATTGTAAAAGTAATTCTCAATTTGCTTTTAATCTATTTTTAATTGGATTGCTTTTAGTGTATGTTAAGAAGGAAAATTTCCTTTGAATAAACTATGGTTGAAATAGTTTCTATATGAAGTTGTTTGAAAAGACTTAAATTTCGATTGTAAAGTTTGAAATAGTTTTTATATGAAGTTGTTCGAAAAGACTTAAAGTTGATGAAGAAGAAGAAAAAAGAAGTAAAACAAACTCTATAGATTTATTTTAGTAATAGGCATAGTTTTTTTAAGAGTGACAAAATGACACAATACATGCATATTTTATTTCTACTCAAAATATAAGTATATGTTTTTAGTTTCTTGGATAAAACAAGTTTTGATTCCCTTAAAAATGCGGTGTCATAATGCCTTAACAATTATTTTATCTTAAGAAATTTTAGTCAATTAAAATTATATAGTTTATTTTGGCTAATATATTTTATTGGTATATTGAAGGTGTTGCACTGCGAAAGCCCCTCGATGCTTAAATAAAAACAGTGAAGGGAGATCTAATTGAATAGTTTATAAGGCACAATACTTGCTAAGGTTTTGAAAATGGGGTAGCAAGCTAAGTTGACTTGATTGTGGGGAAAGCTCCACAGTTAAGAACACTTTAGCTAGAGGATTCTTGGGATGGGTGACCACTTGGGAGGTCTTGGTTATTGGGTGCAAGCCTCAAAGGTGATGATTGATGCTATGCAATTTATTTTGCTAGTTTCAATCCCACTTCTTCACTCTTGTGAGCATCACCCGATACAATGAGTGCTAAGTGGAATATTCAAATCGTGAAAATTATTGATTAGTTGCAACCAATACCCATAGATATGGGTCATAGATTAATGACTAACTCTACACAGTTAATAAAAAAATGATATATATTACTCTAAATCTTTTTTTTATTCACATTATATGGAAAACCATCACCTATCATCATAATTTTTTCCATGCTTCTCTAAGTTTCTTTGCAAATAACATCATCACATATTTTCATTTAAAAGACTATGTAGAAACCATAACCATTGACATCCATTTTTATTATGTATTGAAATTGAAACCTACTAACTCCAAATCATTGTAGCAATGCCATTTATAATGGGGTGTGATCAACTTGTGTTACTTTATGATATCATTAATATCATCCATCTAATGGATGTTTTTATGCCTCTTTCTTCCATAAGTGTTTAGTATTCTTCTCCCCGCCTCTCATGCACCTTCGTAATCTTTGATTTACCTCTCATAGGATTGTATCTTTGTGCAATTTCTTGATTGTCATGACTATATTTGAAATATTACCTCCTTACCATTCTTTATGCACCTTAACCTATATTATATAGTGGCCTCATTCTTTATGCACCTTAACCTATATTATATAGTGGCCTCATTCTTTAAGCACCTTAACCTATATTATATTAGTGGCCTATTTTGAGTACCAAATGTTATGTATGAGAGAAAAATTATCACATTGGTGGGAAGGTGGTAGATGTGTATATAGAGTGATTTTTAACAATACTAATTACATGAGCTATCTAAGTATATGCATTTTTCCTATATAATTATAACAGGGGAATATTAGGATTTATGATATCATTTCATTAAGTATGAGAGATAAGACTTGTTCAAGAATTTATTGAAATGAGGTTGGGATACATGTCCAACACATAACAAACAAAGAATTGAAATGGAAGGTATATTGGTTTTGATTTGTATGCACTTCATTACTATGCAAAGAATTCAAGAAAATATTGATGAATTAAGAAAAATGAAATAAAAATACATTCAATAGCATGATGAGTAATTACTATGGATGAATAAATTGTAGACATTTTATATAATTTAATATTATTATTGTATGTAGATAAAGATTAATCATTAGCTTTAGAATTATGAAAAAATAAATAGTGAATACATGATAGTGTTTAGTGGATCAAAATTTATAATTTGTATAGACAAATCTAAATTTCAATTGACAAATCTAAAATTCATGGAATTTCCCAATAAACCTACCTCAACCTACCTCCATTGACAATTATATTCACCATAGTTAACCACATTACACTTACAGGGACAAAACAAATGATACCACATTCCTACCAAAGGAAGGAAGCAACAATTAGTGATTATGTTTTTGCTCCTATATGGGGCCATGTGTCTCCCCACCTTACGACTCAACCTCAAACTCAACCTTGTTTTAAACACAACCCACACAATTGAGTAGAGAAGGTTTGTACTAGAGTGTGAACGTGGAGTTCGTAGATATGGATAGTAATTATGATGTGCTCCTTCAATTGACCACATCAACTAAAGGTTCATGAATCTCTCATAAATAAGGGAGTGGGAATGGGAGTGTGAGTATGAGAGAGGGAGAGGTATCTCTCATAAATAAGGGAGTGGAAATGGGAGTGTGAGTATGAGAGAGGGAGAGGTATAAGGTTTGGTTTTACCTATGGAGTGTGATCTCACCTAACAAATTAAATCAAAATAAAATATTAGTTGTTGCCTCCACTTGTTATGTCCAACCTATGTTTAATGATAACACTACGTCAACTTCACCAATAAGGAGGATGGATTCCAAGTGCATGGAATATCCTCATGTATTCTATCCTCTATTTCTCCAAGTGTTATTTGATTAGTCAAATCATGTCTAAAGCATAAAAAAACCACAAAGAATCTAAATATCAATGCTTGAAACTTGTGATTCCATTCAACAAAATCAAAATTTCTATGTTAAAAACATTGATAATTCCTTTCATGAAAAAAACCGACAAACATTGATTGTTTATAGACAACAATTCATCAAAAGTTGTCTTGTTTTGCCTTCCATTTTCTTATTATATTCCTCATTTAATGACATCTACTTTCTTATTATATTCTTCATTTAATGACATCTACTACTTCTTGAGATGATAATATTTTATCTTTGTATCCTTACATATCATTATGGGCTAGGCCTTGCCACATCGTAAGCGTAGGGATTTTTATTGAAAATGTTCTCCCTCTCTCATCACTTTTTAGATATTTTCACAACAATATTGACGTAAGTCACCTATCACATAA
Source organism: Picea abies (assembly GCA_900067695.1). Classification (NCBI taxonomy): domain Eukaryota; kingdom Viridiplantae; phylum Streptophyta; class Pinopsida; order Pinales; family Pinaceae; genus Picea; species Picea abies. The sequence continues at coordinate 13,436 of CBVK0101098576.1, forward strand.
ATGAGCATGTGGTGTTGGGTATTAATAATTAGATAATGTAGGTAGTAGATTCAATTCTTGCATTATAAAGGTTCTTATAGGTATGGATTCAAGCATATGTATAAGGTTTTTGGATTATAAAGGTTCTTATAAGTATGGTGCTAAGCATTCATTTGTTAGAGTTTACAGGAGATAGAGTTATTCTCTACATTTTAAAGATACATATAGTTATCGACTTACATATGACAATCTTAGTTAGTTATTTTCTACATTTTAAAGATACATATAGTTATTGGCTTACATATAACAATCTTAGTTAAGCAATCAACATGTCTAAGAAAGGCATCTAATTTATCACCTTGAATTATTAATGAGTAACTCATAATTCTTCCTCCATCACATCCTCTTACAATACATTCATCACATCCCCTCACCATATATCCATCCATCCATGGATAATTATTTTGTCAAAAGCTCCCTTTGGTTGTCAGTAAATTGTCAATAAATGTGTTACTATTGTTTGTTTGTGTAAGAATGAACAATAAAAAAATGATCATCCTATATTTGTGCAACAAATGCATTGTAATTCCCTTTGACGTCCCCTTCCTTCAGTTTATGGGTATGCTTGCTATAACAAATATGTTATAGAATATTTTTGGTTAGTAAATCATGGAAAATTATTTATATATATATATATATATAATTTTCTTAAAAGGGTGTGTTTTAATATCACCAACAACCTATTGTATCTAATTAAAATAATTCAGTAAACTAAGATTATATAGTTTATTTTTTATGTTATATTTCATAATTATGATATACTATATAAAAATATTTTAAAATATAATTAGTAAAATAAATTAAATTTAATTGTATAATATAATTATATAATTAATTGATTATATTTGTGTAATTAGACAACATGAAAATTGTTCTCCTAATTCAAATATGAAAAAATCATACCACATGCATGATAATATATCCCTAACAATAAGAGAAGTCATTAAAGATCTTATTATACTCTAAGTTCAATAAGTATAATAAATAATAATATAAGACACCAACATAATTGTATTTAGTTTAGAAATCACATACATAAATAATATCTTAGTTAGTCACATCATTTGGGCCAACAAATCAACTCTCAAAATGCATGTGATTTAATAAATTACAAAATTTACAAAAATATTAATACGAATACAAGGGATTAAGATTTATAAAATATTGAATGTCAAAGCAAGGAATAGATGAATCCTACTATTAGAGTCCTAACCCCAAAGTAAATAGATAGGTTGCTATATATTGCTATGTATGCATACCATTTCTAATAAATAAGGCTCATGTAGTAGTGTGAAAGCAATACATGTAACAAAACCTACTAGAAGATTCTACCTACTAGAAAGTTTCTTCTCTAGATTGTTCCTAGGAGGTAGAAAGTACAAAATAAATATGTAGAAGCAATGTAAAAGATGTCTTGTGAATTTATTTGTAATCGGAGCTCTGCTCAATTAGAGGTTGCACTCTCAAAGAGACAAGTGAACACATGGGGGTTTCACCTTGTTGACCAGTATCTTATCATGTTCATTCATAAAGGGGGTTTTTTAATTATGAAAATAAAGACAATATATTGATATATTGACACTATTAGGGGGGAATGCTTGATATTGAGGGGTTTATAGGTATTGCGGAGTATAAAAGGGGTGTCTAGTAAAAATAGGTGGGGGGGGGTTATTAGAAAAATGTATTGGGAGGGGGATTCAACAGACGGATTTTGGGAGGTATTTATCATATATAGTAAAATTAGGGATTTTCTTTAATATCTCATCAATGCATGCACTATATCATATATTAACTTAGTGAAGATCTAGTGAGTGAACATTGCTTCCTATAATAAAGGTATAACAATTTGGTATTATTTTAGTTCTTTATCTATCCATTGTGGTTGCAATATATATTTTCTACAAAAACTCTAGGTAATATATATTATTTATTCTTTGTATCTTTCAATTTGCTAATAAAGAACACTACAAGTGGTATTAGATCACTTTCTTGAGCACATTTTTAGAGGTTTTTTTTAGGCTAGAGACATGTTCCTCTATCTATCAATAACACAATGATCTATGATTTAGAGAGTAAAACTATGGTAGGGGAAGCATACATGCAAGAAATACAAGAGTCTTTAAACCCTTGTAACCCCTTTGAGTAGTACTACATCAAACAATACTCTTATAAAAATTTTCACTTCCGCATACCCTTGGGTATATCAAAATTCCTCCAGGTTTCCTAAAATTAGCCTTAGATAAGTTGTTAAACCATCTAGTTGTTATAGTAGCACCGAGAATAGCACTTGGGAAGATTAGTCTATAGTACCTAGATAATTGCCTAGTATGACTAAGGGTGCAAACAAGTCTCCTTAGTTAGAGCTTTGAGAAATTGGGTCTTGCATTGCTATTGGACTCCTTGCATATATCAAAGAGCTATAAATCTTGGCACTCCCTTTTCCTCCAACCTATCAAAACTCTAATCCTTGATATTATTCCTAGAATCTCATTAAAAAAGAATCATTTTGGAAATTTATGCATTTAGTCACTATAAACTGTAGTTCCTACTAGGGGTGGCAAGTGTGAGGGGGATAATTTGCGATCCTAGAGGAAATCATTTTGGAGTATAGGAAATGTTACCAATAACTTAGTCGAAGCTTATGCCTTGTGGACAGGTATTATGCTAGCAAAGGCTTATGATTTTTGAAAAATCATCATTCTAGGGGACTCCATGATCGTGATCAGGGCCCTCATCAATCAATTTGAACCTAAATCTAAGGCCCTACATAGGGTGATATCTCATGCTTTCAGTCATATTTTCTAGTTTGGAGAGTTTAAGGCTTTTCATTTTTTATGCAAGCATAGTAACACAATAGACAAATGGGATAAACATGGATCAACCTCGAGGGAAGGAGAATTTGTAGTTAATGAGGGTATGGGATTTCTCCATATACCTTAGTCCATGGTATTTTTGTCTCTTTTTTTTGTATGGGTGGTAGTTGGATCCTTAGTTTTTTTTCTATTGTTTCCTTGATCATTTTACATATTCTGAAGTTATTTCTCCCATTATGGTGATTTTGTGTGGGAATTTGTATTTCTGGAGTATGTTTGTGCTTGGACCCTCATCTTGTGTGGTTTTTTCCCCCCTGTTGCAGTGTTTTAAAAATGAAACCAAGCTAGCTGGTGGGAATTATCGAAGGCATGTGTTCGATGTTATTTTCTATCCCTCGGTTAACTAAACTCCTTCTAGTCTCCAAGTTCATTTCTTTTAATTTCTTCTGTAGAGGTTGGTTTACCGTTGGCGGTGATTTTAAGGATGGAAATTTATATTAAAATGTAGAAACATGGGCTAATATTACTATTCCTTAATATGCAAAATGTAAAATGTTT
>CBVK0101098589.1:0-10474 GCA_900067695.1 Picea abies
ATGTTGTTGGAAGAGATACAACAATGCACAACTAATGTGTGGTGCATACCTCTGGAGTTAATCCAAGAGACATAAGGGATATCTAGGTTCAAGGCATCTAGGCATCACATGTGGATCTAGGCCACAAGGGATCCAAATAAGGCGTGGCTATAAATACAATATTGTGTCACTAAGGAAGAAGTTAACTGGATAGTCAAAGACTGGCCTACGTAGTGGCAACTGTGAGTAACAAAACCATCAACAAGGCCAGTCACAACACAAACCTCCAATCCCGAGGAAAAGTTTGAAGCAGGTTCCTCAGTGAGAACAAACAACTCAGTCGACAATACTAGAAAGGATACAACGCGAAATCATCCGTTTGGAAGCAACACAGTACCGAAAATCCCAAGGAGGACACTAACATCAACATGGACAGGAATCCAACCACAGACCAGAAAGGGGGATACTTCACAGGATGGGGAAGAGAGGATCCAGGGTACAACAAGTGGGGTGCAACTCTCACAGACAATAAGGAACCCATCGTAGGAAAAAGAGGCACTCAAAAAGAGGAAGTACATCATGGAATACCCAATAATCACACTTAAAGAGGATGATGCAGAGTTAGTCACAGAAAAGGTCCAATATAGGAGGGAATAAGTGGTCTGTATTGTAGAGTAACAGAGAGAAGATATCATGGCCAAGCTCATTGAGGTCCATGAAACTCTACAACAAGTATGGAGCCAAGCAGTACCATAGGCCACAATGCAGCAATAGGAAAAGACACAACGACCCCCTGCACAGAAAGAAGCAGAGGAGACAATACAAATTGTAATACAAGGCAGGGAGAGCTTTACAGTCACGCGCCAAATGATCATAATGGATCAGGAGACTGCACAGAAACCAACAAGGGATGTGGATAAATTTGAATTTGTCACAGCACAAATACCCACCAAGGAACTATACGGACTTCGGGCCAACGTAATGAAATAAGTGCAATCTAGGTTCCGCGTGGATGCAACCAACTTGGAGGTGGGTAGAGGAGTCATTGAAATGTTACAAATCACATGTGACCAACTCACCTTGGAGAAAGAGGAGGAGAAAGAACGTGCAGATAAACTAGAACATGGATTAACAATGGTATATGATTGCATCCTAGATAGCGTGCAAGCACCTGAGAGGAATGCAGAGGACAATATCAACATGATCTCACATGCAATCGACAAATATAAGCAGAAAAATGAGGAGATCAAAGAAAGGCTCAATCCTACGAATCCTCCAGAGGTTCGAGAACAAAGAGAACAACAATTTGCACTCCAAATAGCTGAGATGGAGAAAGAAGCAAGGGAAATAGAAGAGTTGTTTGACAGAACCGTGCATATATGGACTATTTTGGAAGAAGATGAAAAGTTCCAACAGTGGGACCAACAAGAGGAGAGAATCAACACTACCATACAGGAGCTAAAGAAATGACAAAAAACAATGAGTATCACAAAGCACTTGAAGGGCACTCAAGAAATGATGACTCTGCAGACAAAGTTGAAAACAATGCAAACAAAGAAGAAAGAAATATAAGATGAATTGGAACCCCTCCAAGAACAAGAAGCACAAATGATTGCGTAGTTGGAGGAAGAGAAGACAAGTATGCCACATGCATAGACAAAGGGTGCAGTCTTAATGAAGGAATAGATAACAATGCAGACAATAGAAGCACTAATAGGAAAATATGTGCAGATGAGGGAAAAAGGAAAGGAACTAGCAGAAAAGTTCCACAGTTTGGACAGGGCAATATAGGGAGCGTACACCACCTAAGTGTCTTAGTACAAGCCACATGCCAGTGTTAGGGTCCTGTTAGGCGCATGACTATTTTGAGAAGGAAGGCTATTCTAGGTGCAGACCTATTTTTGGAGAAAATACCTATTTTGGGGAAGACCTAATTTTGGAGCATGCGCAACAGATGGAAAGAAAGCAACATGAAGAAAAAAAAAAGGAAAAGTAGCATGCAAGAGGAAAAGCAACGTGGCGCGCAAGAAGACAAGCCTAACCATAATAGGGTTAGGGTTTTTTATAAGGATTGTAATGACTATAAGCCTATAAAATAGTATAAATAAGAACCTAGGAGGTCTAGATTAGAGGTTGGTTAAGTGGTTGAACGTTGTTGGTAATTGTTGTCAAAAGTTGTTGAGGTGGAGAAGAGTCAAATAAGCTAGATTTTGAGGGTTAGGTCATAGGATGAGGATTCTGGTGTGATCTAGTCCACCTCAGAGAGGTTCCTTAACCTCATCATGATTGTATGATTGAATATGTAATGCATGCAATGCCATATTTTCCAACAGATTAAATAAAAGAGTAGAAAATACAAATCTTTGTGGACATAGCCCCAGGAGGGGATGAACCACAGTAAAAATGGTGTTCTGTGTGATGTTTATTGAATGTTTACTTTATGTCAATTATTATCTTATGAATGAATGATTAACTAGATGTATTAGCGTGCATGCATAAGGCTAAATATGAATGAATCTTAGAAATACTTGAATCAATAACAAATTTAATGCATAAAGAAAGATAGAATACACTCCCAGATCCCCACTCATTCCTAGATTGCAAACACATGGGTATTGAAGTCACCCATAGAGCTATCTCAGGTGAGACTGCATTGTGCACCCTGTGCACAACATTGCCTTCTGGTTTATCAGGAAGGCCGATAGTTTTAGAGGGTTTTTTGGAAACCTTTTGAGATCTGAACCTGGGTCAACCCAAGAAGAAGTAAGAAGTCAGAAATATAACCAACATACAAATTACAAATGAAATAAGGTACAAAAATTGTTGATCACTTAAATGTTTTCAAAGAGACAAAGATTCCAAAGGATATAAGAGATTTGTCTTGAATGCAACGCATCAAGCCATTAATACCACATAGTTATGTAAATTGTTTTTCTCAGGCGCATTACTTACTCAAGTGTACTCAAATGTTGATAATAGTGAGTATTTCCCAACTAATTCGGCAGGGACTGTGTTGCCATGCAACCCTTGTTATGCACATGAAGGATCGCGTTTAAATATAAATGAAGTGGATGTTGATTTTTTAAGTAAAATGTTTGAAGTTAATTTTTTTTGAAGAGTCTATCCATGTTTAAAAGGTTAATCCACTTTTTTATTTTTAAATGTGAAGAAAAGCATCTTTTTTAAAAATAGGGTTATATATATATATATATATATAAAAGAAAAGAGGATTGAAGTTTATGATAGTGGGTAAAAAATTTATAAATATATATAGGGTTTGTGGTTCAACCTTGAAATATAATATTGTTTTTGTCACAATAAAAAGCTTAGTATTACAAGTTGTAGGTGTTTTTGGGCGGTTTCTGTTAATGGAGAAAGTGCAGAGTTCTAAATTTGAGGTGGAGAAATTCAGCAGTAAGAACAATTTTTAGTTATGGAAGCTCAATATGCAGGAATTGCTTGTGCAATAGGGGTTGCAGAAGACACTGACAGGCAATTCAAAGAGACTAGCTGGTCTGTCGAACGAGGACTAAGATGATATGGATTTAAGAGCTCTTAGTACCATTTATTTGTGTTTGGCAGATGAAGTCCTATTTAACATCATTGGAGAGGAGACAACAATGGGTTTGTGGAACAGATTGAAGAGTCTATATATGAAAAAGTCCTTGACGGACAAAATATTCTTGAAGAGGCAGTTGTACAGCTTAGGGATGACATAAGGTACAAAAATTGTTGATCACTTAAATGTTTTCAATATGTTGATTTGTTAATTATCTAGTATGGAAGTAAAGTATGAAGATGAGGACAAGGCATATACGTTACTGTGTTCGTTGTTAGAGTCTTGGGATCATTTGGTCACATTTATGTGGTTCAACCCAACATATTCCATTGATTATGACACTATTGTGGGAGCTCTGTTGTTTGAGGAAATGAGGAGAAGATCCAGTAAAGAAACCTCAATAGTAGAAACAGTGGTGGTCAAAGTTCGATCTACAGAAGGAGGGAAAGATCAGAAAGGTACATCCAGGTCTAAGTCAAAAGACAAGAAGCGTAAGGGAAAATGTTGGTTCTGTGGAAAATCTGGGCATCTCAAGAAGAATTGCTGGAAAAGACAATGAACATCCAAAGAGGACTTGAACATAGAATCAAATTCAGCTGCAAAAACTTCAGGCTCGGGTATGGTTGATGATTTTTTATTTGTCTATTGTGTCTCACCACCTGTGTTCACATAGAAGTTGCAGGGTGGTGATGGTTGAGTCACCGTGAAATTAAAATAAATAAATGTATTTACTTTGGTGTTGTACAAATTATTGGTTACATGTAAATGGACATACCTTTGTAAGACTTGGATAGGCATGCATACCCCTGGTTTATTGAGTCACCTATGCAAAGTCTAGACATAGATTTAGGTAGGTTGAATATGTGGGGGGGCATGTATGTTGGGTTAACCTTGAATCGATGAAAGAGTTAACCAGTCAAATCCTATTTTTTAGGTCAAAGCGTGTGGTTTTTCAGGTTCATGTTTTTGGGTAGCCCATGGTATTGTGTCCATGGTTTGCATGTAATGAATCCTATAAAAGGCTTGGTGAACCCCATTGTAAATGGGCCTAGAGGTAAGCGGTGAAAGCTTACTTGGCCGGATTTTGTCAAAGTTGTTCGAATGCTAAATTCGAGGTGGAGCAGTGTGCCAAGGTTATAAAGGTGGGTCTGTAGAAAGGCTGATGTGTTGGTAGGCCAATCAAGTGTTAGTGAATATATGATGAAGGTAGGTTCATATCCATGGAACTTGGAAAGTATTGCAAGGAAGTTGAGATCGAATAGGCATGTTTAGTGATGCCAAGTTGCAACAATAGTTGGACAAAAGAGGTTGTGCTATCTGGTAACTCGGTCACCATTGCTTGCAAAATACTGGAAGATTCCAGAAGAGGTATGAACAAGTCATCTGCTAATTACTCAAATTTGAAAGTATTTGGTTGTGATGCCTATGTTTTTTATCAACATTCTAAGTAGGACCAAGATCAAACATGTAGATCTTTGATATGGTGATTATGTTAAGGGATGCAGACTGTGGGATCCTACTACCCACATAATCATCATGGACAAAGTTACAATGTTTGATGAATCTCCTTTTATAAAATCAAACATAGAAGATGAAAGGTTCAAAACATGATTGGTAGTAGAAGGGTATTTGGAAGGTATTGATTTCCATGAAAGTTTCTCACCGGTTGTTAAAAGCTTGTTTCTATTTCATGATTGTATTAGAACTGGGTGTGTTAGTACAACTATATGTTAAAATTGTTTTACATGAAGTTTTTTTGGATAAGGGGATGTATATGGAACAACCAGAACAATTAGTTCAGAATCTCAACAGAAGATTTGTTTGCAAACTCAAAAATCATTGTATGACCTAAAGCATGCTAGGAAAATGGTACAAGATGTTTGATTCCTTCATGGTGAACCAAATTTCACAATAAGTGAGTATAACCATTGTGTTTATTGTATATTTATTATATTGGCATTAAATTTTATGCTTGTAGCAAGCACGAGCATGTTTGAGATCAACGGGTTGGCTTAGTTTGTTAGGATGTTTGTTATGAAGGATCTCTGAGCAACAAAACAAATATTGGGCATGGAAATACACACAGACAGGAAATACAATAAGCTTGGTTATCACAACATAAGTATGTGGTGAAGATACTTAAGAAATTTGATATGAATTATGTGAAACCGCTAAAATCCATTTGGATTTCCATTGTAATTTTTCTTCAGGTTTATGTCCTAACTGATGAAGAAGAGAAGGGTTATATGTCTCGAGTATTATATTCTAGTAGGATGTTTGATGATTGCGATGGGAAATGGTCAACATTTCACATGCAATTGGTGTTGTCAGTAGACACATGGAAAAACTAGGTGAAGAACATGGATATGGGTGTTGATGATTGCGATGGAAATGATCATTATTTCACATGCAGTTTGTGTTGTCAGTAGATACATGGAAAAACCAAGAAAATAACATGGAAATGGGTGCTTCAGTATCTTAGAAGCACAATAGGACAAGTTTCACCTATAATGGTTGCATTCATTTAGTCTGTGGTTAGGATTCAGGATATTTGGACAAGAGGAGACCTAGCTCAGGCTGTATTCCAAGAATGCAAAGATATATTAGGTAATTTTGGACAGGTACAAGATGAGGTGTTCAATGGTGGTCAAAGTATTGTGCATTTGAATAACAATCTAGCGTATCAAAAAGGGACAAGTGCATTGGTTTATAAGACAAGTTACTGATGGAGGTAGAATGGTCCATACTAGAGTGAATCATGCAAGCATGTTCACATAACAGTATTGTTAGAGAAGTTGTGGAGCTGTGATGGTGCTTTTCTTCTCTTGGCTTGCAAAAAAGATGATGAATAAATTTGGGCATGATATATCAGGTAAATTTTTGTCAAGGTGGAGATTGTTGAAAACATGCCAACTAATTTCCCATGCAGTAGCATGCACATCAACTAAATTTCGAATGTGCATGCATACACACTACAATAAATTGTTTGTGTAGCTGGTGGATCATATTGTAATCAATTTGTCTAACTATTTGATAGATATTATATATACGAGCATATCTATAGAGGTGAAGTGAGCAATGAGAAATGTAGTGTAGCACTGGGAAGAGAGGAGATGATGGTTTTATGCCTATGATTGGCTATTGTAATTCTCCCTTGAATAATAACAATATCGATTATCATTGCTCTGTGTGTTTTCCCGTATTGGGTTTCCACGTAAATCACTGTGTCAATTGTGTGATTGTTGCTTTGTCATATTGATGTTCTTGGTTTATTGCTCGTATACGATATGTGTTTATTTCACTGCCCAACATAGTCTTTCCCACCCGCATGTACTAGGTTAAATAGTTTAACTATTATGATAACAAGTAACTACTCATTGATCTTTTCTTCTATGATTTTATAGGCGTATGGAGATCGGGCTGAGGTTAGTCCAAGTTGTAGAAGAGTAGTTGAGTGGAAATGATGTTGATTATGTGCACATGGCCACGAAAAAGGACAACAAAGCATGCATCAAGATTTTCATAGAGAAATGCGGCTTCGTCAAATTTAGAACCACTGTCGTCTTAGTCCACCTCGTCCACTACTACTCCAAACGCTTCTCCGTTAGAGCATACATACTCCATCTGTATATAATGGCAACATACAGATAAGGTTGAGATCTTTAATGGCGGGTTATCAATTGATCTTTGTTTCTAGACAAATATAAAAATAATAATAATAATTTAAGTAAAATAAAGTTTTACTTTGTGTTTTACCTAATTTTTAATAAAAAAAATTATAAGATTTGAAAATTTATTTAAAAAAAAAAAATTAATTTATTCACTAATAAATTTAAAAGATTAATAATCATATAAATTATTTATAATAGCAAAATATTCTAAATTTATAACCTAAATATTTTATAAAATTATAATTTATATAATTTCACAAAAATTTAAATAAAATGTAAACTTACAAATACTATAGATTTTTCTTTATTAATTTTTAAACAATTTAATAATCCATTGCATCAAAAATTCTTTTTCTATATTATGAGCAAGATGTATAATTTATTCCATGCTCAACATGGAGTTGATTTGTAATATTTAAAAAAATATTAATAACAAAAGAATAAAATATTTCAACTAAATTATTCTATTTCAACTTTACATAAAGAGAAAAAAAAGTGAGAGTAATTGAAAGTTAAAAAATTATTTTTCCACTTATATGTACTTTCTATGTCTGATGAAAATGTGTAATTCTTTCAATGCTTAATATGGACTTAACATGTTGCATATACAAAATATATTAATAAGAAAAAAAAAACAATGTGAACCATAAATAAAATATTTTAATATTATATACATATACATATGTATGCATAAAGCAATCGAAAGTAAAAAAAAAAATATTTATAACAAAAGAAAATCTTATTCTTATGACACATATGAGGAACATGTACAATTCTTTCAATTATCATGGAATTTAAAAAATATTAATAATAAGTAAAATATTTCAGTATCAACTTTATATATCACAATGAAAATGAAAAAATTTCTTAGTGAGTCTAAAATCCATTTCTGTGGCATTAAAAAAAATATTAACAACAAAAACATATTTCAATGTATGCTATAAATAAACTATTTCAAGATCAAATTGAGTAAAATATTTTTTCCCCGGATGGGGTGACACATGGACCACACACGTCATCGGATGGGGAGAATATGAGGGCAGTTAAAGCCCCTCGTTTCCACCCTCCTCCCCTATCCAGTCATGATGGTTAGCTTGCATGAGCGCCAAGGTTTAGTGCATTGAGCCTTAATGGAGACCCAGGATCGGCTCCTCGACATCAGTACAAATTCGGTTATGGCCATTACTCTTGCATTAATGGCTACCAGAGCCATCAAATCCTCTATCCTACTGGTCTTTTCTTCCAATAGGAAGTTCTATATTTAGCACTTGGGCGCTATGCACAATATCATTTTTCTTTTTCTTCTCCATGACTTAGCTCGCACCGTTGGTGTATCCGTCTTCTTGGTACTCTGCTCATCCATGCCACAAGAAAGAGGAAAGCCCCGACGATGGCCAACCTACTACAACCAATTTGGTAGACACAACCGCCTAGGACCAGCCTCTCGAGCTCTCATACCAGGAGGCTTCGACTATCTAGTTTCTTCTATTTAGAATTGATTTGAATAGGCTCAACTAGAGACCCATCCTTCTAGTACAAAGGGTCTCCATGGTGGGTGCCCAGTGGAAAAATAAATTACTCCCAATTAGGAGGAATTTTTTCCTTTCTTACCATCAACCACTTTGGAGCATCAACTTGCCAGCTGCACTACCATTCCTCTCTAGGATCTAGTCAAGACGAGATGCATCATGGAAGAAGAAGTCTCACCTCTAGAGGATCACTCAGGATAGAATTCAGCGGCCACCATGGACGAGGACCATGTCACAAAATCCGTCGCTGAAAATGACTCTGTTGTTGCTACCATGGATGAAGACCATGCTGATGAACATGCTCATGATGATGAAGTTGATGAATAGACTCACCCAGCTCCCAGCTCTTGCCGACTCACGGAAGACCACCTAGTCTTGATCTTTGAGATGAGAAAGGACCTAGAAGAGAAGAAACACCGCCAAAGCATCTTTAGCAAGTGTCTAGATGCCCTATATGACTCCCTGTCAAGCAATCTTGAGAAGAGTTGATGCCCGACTTTCCGCCAACCTTTCATCTTCCAACTCCGTCAAGATGGACACCCGGGTTCGCTCCATGTCTAGCATTTTCACAGGTTTTTTCTCTGGTTTAATGGCTAATATTTTGTAATTTTTGCATACCATAGGCTCTGTTTCATGTTCGATAAGTGGTTGGGGCACTCATTCCACCACTTTTTCTAGTTTCCATGCTTGTAGCAGAAGAGGTGGCAAGTCTCCATGTTTGTATGTCGACAGTTGTTGTTTTTTATTAAAGTTTTGGAACAATGAACAATCGTCATTTCCACGCGTTCTAGTTTCCACTACGGTGGCAGAACAATTGGCATGCTATAATGTACACTCAGACACGTACGTTTTCTGCTAAGGCAAAATAATACAATATTTTTATTTGCAAAAACAAAAAGTAAAATATCTTTATATCAACTTCATATAGAGAGAGTGAAAGAGAGTGAGAGTAATTGAAAGTTTAAAAATTATTATTCCGTTAATAAGTTCTTTTTACTTCTAAGTATGATGGAGATGTGTAATTCCTTCAATGCTTTAATATGGAGTTGACATGGGGCATTTAAAAAATATTAATTTAATAAGAAAACAAATCAATGTGGGCCTTTAATAAAATATTTTAATGTCCACTTTTGGAAAAATATTTTAATATTATATACATATAATGATGATTATGATTAACGACTGAGACATAAAAATAAATTGAAAGTAAAAAGGTATTATTGCACCAAAAAAACATTCTAAACTAGACTTGAAAAAAAATATCAATAAAACAAAAATTATTATTCGTATTACACATATGATTTCTTTCAATTCTTGAGGAATTAAAAAATATATTAATCACAAGTAAAATATTTCAATATCAACTTTATATATAGAGACATATATATTTAAATATTTTACTTCTTCTTATTATTATTTTAATTCTTTAATTGAGGGAATTCATATCTAATAAAAATAAGATGTTTTTTTTATTAATGGTTTTTTTCAACTCTAGAAAGTGTCTTTTGGATCAATGAGAATTTTTTTATATTTCAATGGTGTCACTCAAGAGATGTGCAATTCCTTCTCGACATTTAAAAAATATATTAATAAAAACAAAAAAATTTCAATATTGGCAATAAATAAAATATTTCAATGTCCACCTATGTGGGTGTTATTCCTTCATTGCTTAACATGAATGTGTAATTCTATCCATGATAGTGCCATTTAAAAAATATTAAAATAATAAAAAACTA
>CBVK0101098649.1:0-13208 GCA_900067695.1 Picea abies
GAGGGTTGATTCCCTTGGTCCCGGAGTAACATTTTTAGCCTTCTGCTTCTCAATCTTTTCTTTCTTCTTTCATGGCCTTGTTAACCCTAATCTGCTCCTTTACTTTGTCGACTACAAAGATTTCTTCATCATCGTCAATATAGTTGACGCCCAAAGAATATTTCTTTAGAGGATACTAAATTTCTATTTGATCTCGACTTATCTTCTCCCAAGTTTTCTTGCACCTTTGTATCATCCTCACTGAAAAAGGATTTTGACAAGAAGTAGCAGCAACAATATCAACGATATCATTCTCTGACTATCCTCTTTTTAGTGAAGCCTTGAGTCGTTCCAGCATGTCGCGGAATCAAATCTGGAAAGAAAAAAAAAACATGTTGCATGGAGAAACTTATTCCCCTACTATTCAAGTTAGATATCGCTACAATGCCAGAGGAAGATAGTAAATACGTGAAATTCATGTAGGCACAAGTGCATGCTCTAGAATGTGCGCCTGCATGTATGTCGCCATTGAATGATCTTGGATCAAATGGAATAGTTTACCTACCGCCAAAGAGACCAGCTAGTTTCTGTTTCGAGATCTTCATTTAAGCAGTTCGAATGATGGTTTTGCGTAAGCCAAACTTGACAAGGAATGGTTGTCATATTGTCAAAAAGTGTCTCTCCCCTCCCACGCTCTCGTTCAAAGACTTTCCTTCCATAGCTAAGGAGAATTCTGACTTCATTAGTAGGCATAATCTAATGGTAGATTGTGAGCATACAATGACCAAACGCTATGATAACACTTGTTGCCTAAAGCGTTGTAATCTCATTGTGCATTTTTTAATGCTTAGAAATATCGAACTTCTTGGGTAGCTTCAGAGCTCTGTGGGAAGATGCATTCTCTCATCTCCATTGTTGGCATGGTGCTGACTAGCAAATAAAATTACCCGGAATGGTCCAAAAGGATCAAACACGCTTTGATTTTTAATGACTTGTGGGATGGCATTTGTGAAGGAGAGAATGACGGTAGATCAACTATACCTAGAACAAATAAGGAGCTTCCCATATGGAATAACAAAGACAAGAAAGCATATGTCGTGATTGTTGCGACAATAAGTGAAGAGGTGAGGCGCCATATTATTGCCATTAAAGACTCCTATGGTGCTTTAAAAAAATTAAAGGATCTGTATGACTCACACTCAGAATTGGAACTTGTACAATTGTTGGTGAAGCTCTTCAACCTAGAGTAGAAGAATGATGATCCCATGGCTTTAGCTTCTGGGATCAAAGCCATCATGCATGACATCAATGCCACTAGAGTGAAGATAGACATTCCTCTCACAGCCTTTATTAAGGCGCTCTACCCTACATATTCTCACTACCTTGAATCCCTGCAACCTAGTGTCCAAATAAAGTCCATCACATTTGACACTTTGGTAGAGAAAGTTGCAGAATGTGAGAAAGCATTTAGAAAGAAATCAGCTCAACCCACTAGAGAGACCATGTGCCTTGCTCAAAAAGGGAAGAATCAATCACATTATTCTTCTAGAGGATAAGCCAGTAAAAGAGGGCGTGGAAGAAAGAATTTCATAGGCAAGGGGTGTAGGCACGATCAAGGTGAAAGATATGATCTTCACTGTGTCTGTTGCAAAAAGAATGGGTCACATGAAGCAAAGACATTCAGAATCCCTTGGGAGAAGATCAAAGAAAAGCAAGATCAGAAAGAAGACAAAGGTAAAGCAACAGACCTGGCGAAAGGTAAAGCACTTGAATCTACTCATTATATTATTGACCATTGCAATATTGGAGTAATTGAAGATTTGTTTAGCACTTCATTTGCTTCTTAGAGAGATGCATGGTTGCTTGACACAAGTGCAACATGCCACATGACCTATTGGAGAGACTTCCTTGAAAATTTCAATGACAATATAGATGGTATAGTTTATTTCGCAAATAAATCAAGTCTCAAACCTTCGGTAATCAGCACCGTCGGGCTTAAATTGCCTGGATTCCCGAATTTTCTTCTGCATGATGTCCTCTATCTTCCTAAGTTGTAAACGAACTTGCTATCTTTTGTGCACATTTGACAGCAAAGCCACTCTATTCATATTTTCAGTGGCAAAGTTGAAATACAGAAGGCTTCTGACAACATAATCGTTATGACAGGAGTGGAGGATGGAAGATTGTTGAAATAGAAAGGGGCATTTGCTCATGCACGGAATTTTGCATACCTCTCTCACCACGATGAAGGTATATTGGCATCTAGTCTCTTGTGGCATGATAAATTTGGACACATTAATTATGACAGCCTTCATTTGTTAAAAAAGAATGGTGTTTCTAATTTGCCTATTATTCCTAGCAAATTGAAGCAATGTCAAGCTTGCATCCTTGGAAAACATAACAAACAACCATTTCATGATTCTACTTCCAGAGCATGTAGAAAACTTGTATTGATACATTCTAATTTGTGTGGCCCCATGCATGTTCCATTTGTTAATGGCAATAGATATATCATGACTTTTCTTGATTATTACACTAGGATGTGTTGGGTGTACTTATTGAAATATAAATCACAGGCTTTTGAAACTTCTAAAAATTTTCATGTAGGATCCAAAATGAAGTTCAGTTTCGTGTTGGCTATCTTCATATCGATAATGGAAGAGAATATACATCTAACGAATTTGAAAACTATCTTCGCCAACATGGGATTCAGCATCAAACCATTGTTCCATACAATCCTAAACAAAATGGTGTAGCTAAAAGATGAACAGGACTCTCTTAAAAATGGTTCATTCCACGATGTTTTTCAAAAATGTGAAATTGATGTTTTGGTCTGATGCAGTTCTATGTGCAGTTTATGTGAAAAAAAGATGTCCATCTCATGCTCTTCGAAATAAGACTCCTTGTGAAATGTGGTATCCTCGCATTCTTTCGGTGAGGCATCTCAAGGTTTTTGGTTCCACCTGCTATGCCTTAATTCCTGAGGAAAGAAACAAGCTTGACGCAAGGAGTCAAAAGCGCATCTTCTTGGGTGCTCAAATACCACCAAGGCATATTGTCTTTATGATGAGATAAACAAGAAATTCATTATTTCTAGAGATGTATTTTTTCTTGAATCCTCCAAGAATAACAAGATTGTTGAGTGGCAGCTTGATCATTTGGATAAATTCATCCATGTAAAAGACATTTCATGAGTTTGACGATGAGATTCCACATATTGAAGAGGGGATCCCTATCTTGGATCAATCTCTGGAATCTCCTTTTGAAGCAATCTCCCCCTTATGATGAAATTCCAACCACTTCATCAGAACTTGGAGTTCATTTGGATGATGTGATTGAAAGGATTGAAAGGTTGAACCTTGATGAGAATTCAACACCATCTCAATCAGCTAAGCAACCTGGACCATCTCAAAAAGGTCCACCATAGTGGCTCATAAATACACTTGAAAGTGTTCATCTTGATGAGGTCAGAAAAACAGGAACCAAAAGTTCTACAAGACAAGATGGAGGTGATGCAGATAATTTAGATTCAACTGATGTAGATGATATGCATGTTTCACATGATTGTGATTTGAATTTATCTACTAACTTTGAACCAACTTCCTTTGAAGAAGCCAATTCTCATGATGAGTGGAAAGAAGCCATGCAGAAGGAGTATGATGCTCTCATCAAGAATGGGACGTGGAAGTTGGTGAACCCTCCATTCATAACCAAACCAATTGGTTACAAGTGCGCCTTCAAAAACAAGTACAAATCAAATGTCTCACTTGACAAGCACAAAGCGAGGCTCGCAGCAAAAGAATTTGCATAGAAAGAAGGTATTGACTATAAGGAGACTTTTGCCCCCACCACAAAATGGGCTACCATTCGTACTCTATTAGCCTTGGCAGCACAGAATGGATGGAAGTTCATCAAATGGATGTGAAGACTACTTTCTTGAACGGAAACTTGAAAGAAAATGTCTTCATGTCTCAGCCAAGAGGTTTTGTTGTGAAGGGATAAGAACATAAAGTATGTAAACTCATCAAATCCTTATATGGCCTGAAACAAGCACCACAAGCCTAGTATGAAAGCTAACTAAGCTTCTTATAAAATTGAATTTCAAGCACTTTAATCTTGACGATACAACTCTGTTTGTCAAGAAAGTTGGAAAAATTGCGGTATATCTTGTAGTGTATGTAAATGATTTGTTGATAACAGGGAATAATTAAAGCTATATTGCATCCATAAAGAAAGAGTTGAAGAAAGGCTTTGAGATGATAGATTTGGGATATCTTCACTATTGCTTGGGCATCGAAGTGACTCAAAATCCAAAGTACATATTCATTTCCCAAAAGAAGTACATTGGAGAATTGTTGAACAACTTTGGCATGGCTGAGTGTAACCCTCTCTCTACTCTAATGGAACAGAATTTGAAGCTCACATCAAAAGAAGGGAATGAATTTGAAGATGCAACCAAGTACAGACAGCTTGTGGGAAGTCTTATCTACCTTACCACCACCAGACCAAATATTTCATTCGTTGTTGGGATTCTTTCCAGGTTCATGCAAAAAGCTTGTGAAGCACATTAGTCTGCTGCAAAAAGAGTTTTAAAATACTTGAAGGGGACTCAAAATTTTGGACTCAAGTATTCTAAGGTGGATGACTTCAACCTAATTGGATATTTTGATTCACCACAAATGAGCAAATTGTGGACATCTTCACCAAAGCGCTTAGAAGAGAAGAATTTGAAAAGTTCAGAATGATGCTTGGACTCACAAACACCCCTTTAAATTAGAGGGAATGTAATATACCTAATCCTTAGGGATCAAGATACTTTGTATATACTATTGTAAATATTAAGAGAAATATGAAGAGTCATAGGTAAATAGGAAGAGTCAATTGGACCTCTTAGAAGATGAAACCAAAGGTCACCTCACATTGTATTTATGAATGTCTTGTGTTAATGCAAATCATCCATGGAGTTGCTCATTTTCTCTACCCATACCTGGCCTGACATAAACAATGATTCTGACCCTTTCTTAGGGACGTTGGGACTTCCAACCACCCAATCACAGATGTTGTAATTAACTCTGTTTGAGCACTGAAAGTGCTTATAGACTTAACAGCTTGGGATAACTGACACCCAAATTGCCCCTATTTCCAGGGAGTTTTTAAATCTAGATTAGATTAAAAAATCCGACAGAAATCATATTTCCACTGTAGTCCAAGTTCAAGCAATGGAGGAACTCTACTCCTGGGGTTTTGGCCCTTTGAATCTGTCCAGAACCTTAAAATCCGAAAAATAAGTGGAACGGACGGAACTTTTGGCCAGATTCCCACATGGCTCATCAGAAATAGGGCGTTCTGAGTAACCCTTGCCAAGTTTCCGTTCTTCACATAACTTACGAAATAGAATCTTTTCATAGCAGTCTCGATCACAGGAAAATCCTTTCAAAGTAATCCGTAAGAGCCGATGACTAATCAGCCTACGGGGACATTAAATTCTTCAATTCAATTCCGTCCAATTGGATGGTGTAGGCCTTTTACCCTTGGAGCTTTGGCTGTTTCTAAGAAACCCTATTAAGGTTTTTGCCTAATTATGGTTAGGGCTATTGGGCTCCTAAAATCAAAATGAATTCAGTAGATTAAAAAAACAAAAAACAAACCATACTCTACAGCAGTTAAACCAAAACAAGAGGATTTCATGTAAATCGGTCCCTTCAGCATTTCTTGTGCTGGTAACATATAAAATTTCAATCTAAATTTGACTGAGTAGTACATTAGTTACAATTATAGTTGTAAAAATTAAAAAATAAATAAAGGAAGATGGACCGATTTAGAGACTTACATAAGAGATTACAGCAGGAAATGATCAACGCCTCCCGCAGAGGACGCAATGAGAGCTCTCCGTTATCGCTTGGTGATTTTGTTTTGGTTTATTTATACAATTTGTCTTTTTGCCATCAAATCACAACTCGATGCGCGAAGTCCAAAGTATAGAGGCATGTTACGAAGTGCATGGAAACATTGATATATTAAAAATGGCTGTGGTTAAATTTTTTTTTTTTTTTTTTTGTAAATTTAGACAAAATTGCTATTTTCTGTTATTTAAATTGTATTTTTGAATATATAAATGGATTCAGTGTGTTAAAAAAAATTTGGGGCACTCACACTCAAATCTGCAGATTCAACCAATCATCGTCAAATTTCAAGCAAAATCAAACGAAAAAAGTTACCAAAAAGTAAAACGTTTAAATTACTACATTAAAAATTAATTAAAGATTTTAAAAAGATAAAATAAATTACTACATTAAAAATTAATTAAAGATTTTAAAAAGATAAAAAAATTGAGGTTTTATTGTTTTTCTCCCAAATCATACGGAAGTGGAAGTGTGTTACGAGAAGAGGATAAGTATGGCTTAATATGTAAAAAAGTTGTGAGATATAACTGAACGTGTATACATAAAGTTGATAGCGATTGTGTGTTATATGAAAATATGTAATTTTAGTAATTGTTTTAGATGGCTTAAAAATATGTAGATGGAATGTGTTGAAATGGAAATTTTAGATGAAATTGTAAGGAAGAAAAATGAAGATGTTTGTTAAATATGAAAATAATTATTGTTTTATTTAATAAGTTTATTTAATTTTGAGTTTTGGGAAAAGATAATATATGAAGAAGAGGTAAAACTCTTTTTAGATGTTTGTATGTTTTGTGCTAGAGATATTGTAGAGCTGAAAGTTTACTTCCATTACGCTAAAGTATATATGATGTTGTTGGTGGAGGTAGATGGATTGTATCTTGTACATGAATTATATCGCATATTATTTAAAACTTGGGTGTGGACATAGAAACTAAAACTTGGGTGCAAGTGCAGAAGTTGTGAAAGTGGACAACGGTGTGGTTGGGTGGTGGCATCACATGGAGAGCTCTTTTTTGCACGGGTGATTTTGGTTGTGCATATGAGGGTTTTTAGGGTTCTACAATGATGGTTATCACACATAGCAGATTGGAAATCTCCTCACACAACCCAATTTTCATGAGGGTTTTTAGGGTTCTACAATGATGGTTATCACACATAGCAGTTTGGAAATCTCCTCACACAACCCAATTTTCATTATTTAAAAGTCTATTACTATCCATCCACCTGTGGTAATTATCAAGTTATACTAACTAAGTTTTTAACCACCACAAGGTCAAAGCTAAGCATTATTTATACTTGAACAAAACAAAACAGGTTCAAATCACTCAAATGACAAAATGAAGCATTCTTTATTCTGGAATTGTGGTCTAAACAACAATCCAACCTTTTGAAACATCAAAATCAAGCATAAACATTAGCATGAAGCTTAAAAACACATTTGTTGAAACATATAGCCCCCCTCTTAATCATATGGCAGCCATGCCATGGAATTGAGAACTTATGTTTTCAAACAAAAACCATTTCTACCCCTAAATAGTCTAGTTAACATGGTGTTATGATCATGCATCCTACGATAGTAGGATGTATGGTATGGGGCCCATTTCCTCTCCTACAGCCAGTGGCTAAAGTCTAGTGTTCGATTCAAGCACCCAACTCAACCGAGAACATCAACCAACCAATAGGCCATCACCTCGAGGCCTTTGTGTCAATGTTAAATCATATTAAAACCTTTGTCATCCTTCCTTGCAGTGCATGGCCACAAAGTGTCTTTCTACACACTTATATGTGTACCCCATACAAGGAATCTGTAATGAATTGCCTCATACCCGAGTATCTTCCCCAGAGGATTTTCCCAAACTTTTTTTATAGCATTTGGACTAACGATAAGCTATAGCTAGTTCTTGATCCCTTCATAATTTTGGAAAATCTTCTTATAAATCACAATGTTGATATTGCTTTTCCAAACCATCCTTACAATACGCATACCATGGAGGAAATACATTTCACTGTTAGATGGAGAAAGTGGAGTGAATAAGTTGTGAGGTATCAAATGGATAATTATTGTGCCAATGGCTTGCAACCTTGGAGCTTTGAAAAGATTTCCTATACTGATTGTGTATGAACTCAACTTTTCTAAATTGGCCTTTTATCGCTAAAATTTTAGTGTGATAACATCTAAAATTTGATTCGAGTGGGATATTAAGTTTGATTGTTGTAACTAATTTTTGTGTTGTTGTTGGTATGATAGATGTGTTCAATATTGCATTGATACTAAGAAAGCACACCCTTCCAACAAACCTAATTGTATGCCTTTTATTCAAAGAAATTGAAATTTTCAATACTTGGGATCATAAGCCATTTGCATGTGTAAGAGATGTGATGACCCCAAAAGAGAGGATTCACATGTTTGAATCAACCATGTTTAAAAAAATCACAAAGGAATATCAACACTCTTACAAAGTCAATAAAATCATTTTCAAAGAGCCTGCTTTGGACCAAAAAATTCCTTTGGGATATGGATCTAGAGCCTGCAAATCGTATTTGGACAAAATGTGGATTGCAAATTCTATTTGGTTGCATTAACTCATTTCAAATTTGATTGGTTGGTAACATTACAAGTTGCAAAAGCTACCTATTTTTAATATGTAAATGGGTTATGAAACAATAGAACATCGAAGGATCCACATAAAAATATAACCCATCGATGATGTTGATGGATGCCATCAATGTTAATTTTGTGTCAGATTGGTGTTGTTGGAATATTTACTACTGAATAATTGAAATACAATAGTAACAAGAGGATGATAAAGACATTGCACCTATATCCACTATATAAATTGAATTGTTTTTCTAGGTAAATTCAAGTGGTGATTCTAGTTACAATGAAAATGAAGGCAACAAGAAGAGAGAGGAAAATACAATGAAATGTCCTCTTTTGGATAGATGGTATCCAAATTGGGTGTATACCGCTAAAAGACATTTTTAACTCAAACTAAAATAGTAAATTTTCCGATGTGGTTATATGTTGTTAATGTAATCTTACACTGAAATTAGGTTTCCCATCCTTCCTTACAGTGTTATTATGTAAGAGGTTCATCTTCGTCTGTCTGATTGATTGTATCAACTAGAATTTTATTTGAAGAGGAAATTAAATCTATCCATCCCAATTCAAAGATGACTCATCATTCTGCAATTTTTTGTTCTTCTTTTAACCATAATTGTTTTAACATTTTGAGAGGGAAGTGGGTTTGTAGAGCACAGTGAACATGAAGGCATATTTATGTTGGAGAAATCCAAGAAGATATTGAAGACAATAGGAAGGGAAACAAACCTACAAAGGTAGAAGAAGGATGCAATGAAACTGCATCATGACCTTCGAGAAATCTTCATTAGCATGGAACCCAAGTTGTTCTTTGTGCCATAGTATCTCGACTTTGAGTTGGTATTCTATGCACTCAAAGGTATTCAGTTTGCCCATTAACCCAAATGATTTTTCTACAATTTTTAGGTATCTAATTTTTTATTTTTTTTTAATTCTAATCATGTTAGGCTCGATAAAGATTATATGGATCCATAACAGGGACATCATTGAAAAAAAATTGGAAATTGGATATGTGAATTGAATTCCTAGTGGTTCTATTTTCCATTTGCTCAACACATATGAAGGTCGGCGTCATGGTTCCATGTTGTATTTGCTCAACATGGATGAATGTCAATGCCTTCATATCACTTGCAACCTAGACATGTCTAAACCACAAAGGGATGTATAGTAAAGGTATTGGTGGATATATGACAACATTTTCATTAGTTTAATAGACAAATCTTTTGAAGTCCTTTTCCATCATATAAATTCCTTACAACATAAATATTAATAATTTGTATGATCAAACTCCATATATGTAGTTGATGTTATGGCATATAGGGATTGTAAAGAGATGTCATGTATCAATATACACTATATAATGTTTTGCTAAACTTTATGCAACATAAAAGTTACATTTGATGATATTTACTCTCAGACACGTCTTAGTTATTTTGCATTACATCTTTTATCATTTTCACACATCTTTCTCTATTAAACATAGACATATGGTGACTATTCATCATTTTTCTTCATTAATTACAGTGTAGAGTTTATAGAAGGCTTAACGTCCATTGGATGGGACATTGTAGCTCCTCAATCAATATGTGTTCGAATGGTGTTGTTAGAGCTATGTGTGGTGGTTTTTTAAGTGTTGAATGGGCACATTTAAATTGATTATGAGGATCTTTTATTTAAACCATTTTGTAGATGTCATCTTGTATCTTCTTAGCATTGGGATGGGACCTTATGTTTATCCACTAGTGGTGTTATTATACCTATCGTGAGGCAGTGCATATTGCAATTGTTTCAAGATTGATTTCCTATTAGTATGCACATTGACCATAAATTTTGGCCTCCCTCCAAAGTTTTACATTAGGCAAACCACTTTCTACTTTTTGGAATTTTTAATATGTATTCGTTTATCCTCTCATTCACCAAGTGACTTCATCTCTTATTATGGAGCCAACAACACTATAGTCATTGTTTTTTGGAATTATCCCTGCATCTAGTACTTATTGTTTCATTGTTTCTGGACTTGTCCATGCATCCATTACTGTGATGACTTCTTCAATGGCCTTACCCAATACTCTAACTAATTTTCAATGGCCTTATCCTTACAAACCGTGACAACCCTAAAAAACCTGACAACTGACATTTAATATGCTATCTTGTTTCTTATTCTTGTCACATTTCTTTAAGTCAAACTCAGGGAAAAAAAAATCATGATACATCACCAAGCAATGATTCACCAGAATCATAATTAGATCTATAGCTTTACACCTGATAGAATATTAATTTTATGACTCACTAGTACTACCAACTTCTTTGGCAATTTGAGAGTATTCTATATCACATAAACGATAACATAATACCTTGAAAATGGGTCCATGAAGGGCTTGATGTCATGTGTTCATTTGTAACTAGTTAATGATGGTCAACATTCATTGAGGAACTTTTACAACTTTGTAGTTGTACTTCATGACATGGCATCCAATTGATGTCATACTTTCCAAGTGCTTGTAAACAAATGGGTCTCCCATAGGTATGTCTTTCACATCCCCTACTTGTCCACCACCTACTCTCCCAATGTTATTCAAGAGAACTACTATGTATTTTTCTTGCCTCTTGGCAACCTATTTTTCCAAACCCAAAAGTGTATATTATAGGTAAACTATACTGCAATTTAAAGTCAAATTTCAAATGCAAGATTAGGGAAAGCATTCATGGAGTTCTTCCCCTTATCTTTCAACAAATGTTTCTTGATGTTAATAAAAAAAATAGTTGATGTTTCCTTTGATGTTAAGAAAGAAATAGTTATTATGATCATAAGACAATTTTGCAAAGAACATCACTCCTTCCACCACGTGATATTGGAGGTTTTAATTAGCATAAAAAAGTAGACAACCCAACCTTTGTAGACCAGAAGAGCAGGCCATAACAAACTTCAGTACCATTGTTAAGATTATTTTTATGGGATTGTACATCTTTGACAACACCATGTACAAGACAAATTCTAGACTATGAGAGATCAACTAGTGTTAGTGAAGAACATCCCCTTAAAGGCACAAGAAAGAATAACAACTAATGTTGCAAATGTCATTTTGGGAATCTATAGCCTAGGTTATGGAAAGAAACTTGTGGGAAATATTGGGAAAACTATTAGAAAACATTCGTAAACATAAACTTAACGCTGAAAATTTGGGAAAGTCTGGTAACCAGAAAAAAAATCCGGAAAAAAATCAAGAATTAGAAGATATTTGCAACAATGCCTATTAACTACACACACACACACACACACACACACACACACACACACACACACACATATATATATATATATATATACTATTGAACAATATGATTCCATAGTGTCTTAAAGACATATGAAGCATTCCCTTTTAGTTTATATGTGTAGGTAGTTTGTAATCTCATGAATTTGGGACGAGGATAGACCACAAGTGGTTTTTGATCTCGTGAATTGAAATAGAAGACAAACTACTATTTAGAGAAAATGGCAAGTCTAAAACTATGAGGCTTATTTCTATTCAACAATTTATATCAGACATCTTCTACAAAATCTATACTAGAAAATCAAAATTGTTGTTTTAGCTTACTATGTTGTGTGTCATGAAGTTGAAAATGTTTTATCATACAAACTCCATGCTCACAATAGTCAACAATGAGCATTAAATAATAACAAAAAACATTGGTAACCTTCAAATCTATCATAGTATGCATGAATGGTTTCTTGTTGGACAAGCTTGAGAAAATATTAGGGTTGGACTTCTTTGTAGATCCCAACTTGTAGCTTTTGCATGTGGTATGAGCTCTTCCTTGTAGCATGGTGCAGGGCATGGAAGTTATCCACATGTATCTAGAAACAACTATGAAGCATAAGGAAAAAGCACATGCAAGTTATCCACATGTAGCCAAAGACAACTACAAAGGGTTCAATCAATGACATTTTTTACTAGAGTGCATTTGTAGGCGAGCAATAACCATCCTATTGTGCAACATTCCATGTTGTGGCAGGTGGTATATACACCATCAGATATATATCGACGTATATACCAAGGTGATCTGACGATGTATATAGTAGCCGTTGCAACATTGAATGTTGCACAACAGGTTAGTTATTGCTTGCCTGCATTTGCATAGATGTAAGTTCCCAAGGACAATAAAGAGACTCTACTACATTCTGTACATGGGTGATCTTGCCAATAAATAAATCCATTGTTTTAATGGAGGTTGGTGATGCTCATAACTCTGCAACCACCTTTTATAAATGGTTGGTGAAGCTATTGATTAGATGATTTTTCTTTTATTGCTATTCAACTTTGTATTCCCTATTCCAAATTTGCATGAATGGCACTTAGAATAATGAGTATAATAATAATAAAATATGTTGTATATTATGAAAAGTTCGATTAGGAAAAAATGTAATTTTAGTCCATCGGTAACTAATAGTTGATCAATGCATTTGCAAAATGGTTGGTGACGTTATTGATTCAACAACTTTTCATTAATTGTTATTCAACTTTGTATTTTCTATTTTCAATTTGCATGAATATTAACCATTTTTTTAGGGTCGCAAAACCTATCATAACTCAACTATCAACCAATAGCGAGGACGACCATCACTCATTGTTATTTGCAAATACATGTGCTTGTTTTACCATTGACAATATCTTTATTGTCACCCAACCATAGGTCGAAGCCACCCTCCAAGCACCTTAACC
>CBVK0101098663.1:1816-28184 GCA_900067695.1 Picea abies
TGGGTGGATGTGCAATGCTTGATCTAGAACTTTCGGTAAAAAATGCTACGGGGGAAAGTGGAGG
The DNA here is from genome assembly GCA_900067695.1 of Picea abies. Classification (NCBI taxonomy): domain Eukaryota; kingdom Viridiplantae; phylum Streptophyta; class Pinopsida; order Pinales; family Pinaceae; genus Picea; species Picea abies. The sequence goes on from CBVK0101098663.1 coordinate 1,881, forward strand.
TTGGAACATCCCGAACTACCGAAGTGTGGAGTCCCGAAGTAGATCTCGACCGTTGGTTGAGAAGAATCACGAGGACCCTTGATCTGGTCTCGGTCAAAATTTATGAAGTCGCAAAGCACCAAGAGGTTAAGCCTCAGGTCACAGCTCGAGGTAGCATACAAATAAGGGCTAGCGGAAGAAGCTAGCGCCCGTTGGTGTTGAGATTTGGAAAAAGTGCCAAGAAAGCAAGGCCCGAAGGTAACCGTTGATCTGTGAATGAAAATCGATGGTGGGGAAACATTGTGGAGCACAGAGGTGAAATTAGTGAATGTGCTAGTTCATGGCCCATAATTCACCAATGTTGTTGATCTCGTCGGGACGGGGGATCAATGACCACGATTAAATTGAGTTGGGCGAGTACTTTTATGATTGCGGAGATTGAGCCCTCCGATAAAGAGAGAGCACATTGGTGCCCCGCAATAAATTTGAAATGTCGATCAATGAACAAATCAATAATGACCGTATCATGACCATGAAAACTGGAGGAATCATGAAACATGATCAGACCGGAGCTAGGCGAGTGCCATATGACCTACACCTTGAGTAATAATAGGACCTTTGTTTGATTTAGTTTGAGACCAGCAAGGTTTCAAGGAGCTAATCCAGCTCGAGGAGATTAAGATCCTTGACTGGGAGGTTGCACAACCCTAAGGGAGAGTACAGGGGGTGTGCGTCAAGATTCCTCATCGTTAGATCTAGATTCTGAAATTCGCTAGATCTATTAGAATAATCTAGTTAATAAATAATAGTTCATGAGGAATAAAAAACTTAGATAAGAGGTAATTCCCGATGGGAAAATATCAAGTTCACGAGGGCCACTCATCTACCAAGGTGTCCACCAAATAATATCTCAAGTTGTAAATCTTGTCATGGAACGCATGTGTCATGTGATGGGAAGGGATTGGGTGAGACCACTACATGTCATATGGTTTGGGGGTTCCAAGTGAATCGAGACAATTGTTTCCCATGACTCTCATCCCTTGCATCTAGTGGGAGTGAGTCTATTAGAAATAATTGATTGCAAGAATGGTTGGGGTTGCAAATCCTGTATCTGTGATGAGGGAGAGTCTGACCTTTTTTCAGCCATTGATTAATGTGCATTGAGTGAGACATAACTGTCAATCCATCAATCTAGATAAGTTCATCTCCCATTTGCATGGAAGTTTTCCTACGAAATATTGCTAAAGGGGTGTGTCATGTTCAAGGAATTGTCACTTCCACAGTAATGCACACACCCACATGTTCATATAAGTAGGTGGCGTGGAATATTCCACGTCGAATCGATGTAGGACATTTAACATCATAGAAGGTAAATCCCTAAAGACATTAGAAGGCCATTATGATTGCATGAGAACCAATTTCCAATTGCATAGATAACGGATGGAATGCAACATGTGAGCAATTTTCCATTTGTCGGGGTTAATACCCAAGATCAAAGTCATAGTGGGAAGAGGAATTTTGACATCCCACTAGCCTAAATAGGGTTTAGTGGGTCATGTTTGTTACACTTTATACCTGAAATATATTTTTTAATGAGGGTATAACCAAAGATGAAAGGATACTATGCATACAAACATGGGTTTGTTGGTGAAGTTTAGGGCCCAAATTACTTGTTGATATGGAAAAGGATGAAATTATTTTGAAAGGTTGATCTCAAAAAATGGCAATGTCCTCGGATTTTACAAAAACATTCTTAGGAAAGTGCAGGCATAGGAAAACAATGTTGATTCCTTGAGAAGGTACCTATTTGGTAAGAAATGTGGTATATCGACCCTACAAATACAACATATGCTTACCTTAGGGCTAGAAAACAATTATAAGTAAAAAAGCCATTGTAAAACCCTAGAACCATTATGTTATAATGATAGAATAATTAAACCAAGAAGCTCGTAAAGTGTATTAGGATATGTAGTAATGCTCAATAAAAATAAAAATTATTGATTTGAGTTTTTGGGGGTTTTGGGTAGTTGAAGACAACAATCGGACCAGTTTCTTAGAGGTGCAATGGGGTTACTACTTCACCTTATACGTCCAATGGGGTAACTATTTCACCTCAAATAAAACATAGGGTTTATGAAGAGCATTTTTGAAGGGCACTAGGAGGATTTCCCCCTAAGCACCACTCAGGGACTGAATGAATTCTTCAAATTTGCAAGAGAGTATTAGTCCATGAGGAATATCTATGTGTGCTATACAAGGTGAACTTAAAGCTCAACCAAGAAAAAGGGAAGAGACATGTTGATCTTAAAGACTATTTTACAACATTTGAATCAACTTCATGAGGATATAATCCCCTTGCATTTTTAAACAAGTGGTACTTCTCTTTGTTTTTTTAAAATATGTAGATGATGTTCTTGGACTCGACTGTCAAATGGGAGAATGATAAATAGTAAGCCATAAATCTTTTATTTCTTTAGTTTTACTATAAAATGGTTCTTAATAACCAGATTTCTCTATGAGTGCAAAATTTGAATGGAAATGGACCAAGTGACTTCTTAACAGTAAAAAAGTAAAGAATGTCTTCAATATAAAAATAAATATCTTCTCATATTAATTATAACATCCCTATGAAACACATGCATGCACAATATACAACCACGTTTCCTCACAATTAAAAGAGTTAAGTGGAGTTAATCAATTTAGAGAACTTTAAATGAGTTTGCATTTAAAACTGAAAAGAATATGATGATAACACTCCAAAAATATCATACTAAAAAATATCAAAGTATGAAAAATCATTAAATTTAGGTCCAAATATATTTCTTTGGGGAGTTAAATACATAAAAGATATTTCACCTTATAAAGCATCTCAGTAAACCGATTTCTTAATGATCATAAATAAAGCCTCCCAAATGCAAGAAATAAACTTCCCTAAATCAAAAAGACAACATTGTCTTACATTATTAGTCATATATATGGATGTAAAATACTCCTATTGATATTTTAGGTAGAGGCCTTCAAGAATAAAATAAAAATACACAAAAAAACCTAGGAGAGAAATTGTGTAGAAAAAGAAGAACAAAGAAAACATAGATGGGTAAAATCATGAATCTCGGTGTCTATTTTCCTTGTTTTTTGAGAAAATAAAATATATTTTCATAAGTTTTTCAACTTCTGATAAAAAAAAGTACTTTTTTATTTATAGTTTCACTTTACTGTAAAAACAAAACTTGTCAACCATTTTGTTAGCTTTTAATTGATTTTTTTTTTTGAAATTTTTTAATGGACATTTGATATGTTAATTTAGCGATTGTTTGACAGTATGTTCCTTAAAAATGAAGGCAATGATAATGAATTATGTTGGTTGACACCAATTTACTCATTATTAAACTTTTGTTTATTAAAAACCGAATATGTTGCAACAATCTAGACATACTATATTAAAGTATGACTATAGTTTTTAAGACAATAAATGAATATTATAATTACTACAATCTTTTGAATTTGACCAATATTAAAAAGTTGAACATTTTAAACATGTTTAGATTGACATCAAGTATCTGCCTTAATTTTTATTTAAAATTAAAATCTAAAAGTACCCTTTTGAAGAGGACAATGAAAGATTCCCAAATATAATTTTTCCATAATTTTTGATAGTGCATTTTTGTAGATATTTAATTTTAATTTTACCGAATAATTATGTCATATAGAAATAATATGAAGATACGTTTTTATAAAATTAATTAAAATTACTAATAAACAATTAAATTGAATATAGATTGTATCATATGAAAGTAGATTCAATCCTTGAAATGTTTGTACTAGTTCTAAAACCAAACTCATGGTATTTCAAAGAGTCCTCTCTAGCTGACGTGAACACATACTTTTCTGAAAAGTGTCATAGTTATAGGTTTTCGGCCAGACTACACTTTAGATTAAAGTTAGTGCTTTTCAGTCAAAAGTTAGTTTTAATATAAAAAAAAAATTAGATTTAAAATTTATGTTATACTTTTTAAGGGTGCCATTAGATTTAACTTTCATCCAAAAATACATTTTAGTCAAAATATTTTTCGGTCGAAAATTTCAAGAGTTTGGCCGAAAAAGTCCCAATAACAATTTTCGTGACCCGATTCTCACGAGAGTGTTACCCTCATTCATGATTTTACCCAAATCTATGTATGAAGATGAGAAAGATGGCTACAAAATAAAGGTTGGACAATGTTATTATAATGATATAACATTTTATTTGATGGTGCTCTCCTCCTTTTAAAATATGCTCCCAGTGCTTCTTTGAAATGTTTTTCCCTAACAATTAGGGTTTTGTTCTTATGGAAGTTTCCCATGTGCTTCTTAATGTTAGAATAAATTATATATACTTCAAATAAATGATTTATTAAACACTTATTAATGAATTGGGTCATTGAAATTCATTCCTCCTAGTGGGACCCACTTCTCTCTTTTATAAAAGTTACTTAATAAATTTTTATTTCCAAAATTTGAAGTTGACTTCCAAAAACACATTGATTACTTAGCGTGATATGTGACTTCTTTGCCATGGAACCCATTCTAGAAATCAACTTCAATATTCAAGTTTTCCAATGATCCATCTTGAGCAACATTTGGAGGTCTAGAACTCAACTTATAGCCTCCAGAAGTAGAGGTTCCAAATAGTTTTCCTAGAAATCCATGAAAATTGAAATGACTATTATTTTAATTTCTAGAAATTGTATGGCCAAATTAAGCAATTAAAAAATATCCCATTCTATTCCCTATCATATTAAATTTCCAATGAGGTATCATTTGTCCAAAACAGACTTACGGATCAAGAGTTATGAGCTCTAGAAGGAAGATACTCAACCGCCATCGTTTTGGTTCATTGGTAAATCTTGTCCCTTGATTTGATTCCACCTCTTTTAGTCCCACATTCATTTAGGAATGGAAACAATAATTGTTTATAATGAACATGCATCCCTTATTATTCATGTGTAAAATAAAGGAACTGAAGGAAGCCTTAGTGTAGCTCTCGTGCCTTAGAAAAATTCATGCCTTGGTAATATTTTGGTCACCCAATCATTGTCCAATAATCACCCAGTTAAGTTATGAATTCCTCACACATCACGTAAAATCACAAACTAGTAACCTTCCATGTCATTGTCCAGTCATCTATATCTTTTGATGTGTCACCTGGGGATAGGTCTACCTCACTACAACCTGTCACCCAAGGATAGGTCCACATCACTATGACAACTCCACATATGTTACATCCACGATAAGGTGGGGGACTTAGGATAATAAATAATATTAAAAAATTAAATGGAATATTTTTGGAGTTACGAGAATGTACCGGTAAATGAGGAAGGTGAGGATATAAAGCTTATTAAAATGACTATGTATGAGGAAAGGATGTGGATGTCGGACACAACATATGTGGAGGATATTGTGGGTGTGGAACATGTTGGAATCTTGCAATGTGAAGGATGTGGGTGGGGGACATAATACATGAGGATTTTGCGGCTCTGGAACATGCTGGAATTCTGCAACATGATTCTCATAATGCATTCAAAAATAGAGTGTAACACCCAGTAAAATGATTAATTCATGAAGAATGCAAAGTGTGCAACGTGGAAGACAAGGGTAAAAATTTAGGGTCATACAATTGTTGGTGTGAGACACAAGACATGGGGAAAAAAGATAAGCGTGATTGTAGGTGCGGGACACAAGACATCTGGAAAAAGGGTAATTGAAGAGGGAGGTTGTCCCACATTTGTAATGGAAGACTTAGTGTAAAAAGGAGTAAAAGGTGGTAAGTCAAGAAAAAATACTAAGTGTTGGGGTGTTGTGGGACACAATACATGAGTAAAAAAGGTAAGCGTGATTGAAGGTGTGCGAAACAGAACATAGGGGGGTGGATGTAAATGAAGAGGGAGGATATCCACATCCACAATGGAAGACCTTGTCTAAAGAGGAGTAAAAAGTGGAATGTCATGAAAAATGACTAAGTGTTGGGGAGGGAAGTTATGTGAGTCATAGAGTCATAGAGTTGTGTGAAAATAATAAAATGGAAATGGAACATGAAATGTAGAAGAGGGAAAATGGAAAATGGAAATATGAAAAATAGAAAAAATAAATGAAAAAATAAAATAGGAAGAGTAAAATGGAAAATGGAAAATGGAAAATGAAAAATTAAAATAAATTATGAAAATGAACTAAGTGTATAATGAAAATGGAAATGGGTTAAGTATGGAAATGGTCAAGTGTGAAAAATATTTAAATATTGAAATGGTGTGGAGGATTGGAAAAATGTCTAGGTATGGAGAGTAGTGAGGAAGGAGAGTAGAGGGGAAATAAAGAAAAATGGCTAAGTATAAACTATGGATAGTGCAGAACAATGAAAAAATGGAAAAATGGCTATGTACAGGGTGGAAACATGTGGGAGAAGTGCCATATATTTGGCATATGAGCTCTATTTTGGATTTTGTAAAGTGTTGAACAAAGATGAAAAATAGGCCAATTTACTGACAATATATACATATGTATTTTTCTTCCTTTAATATATTTTTTTTCTTTTTATTTTTTTTTCAAAGAGAAACCATATTTGCTATCCTTCTATTATGAAGAAGTGGATAACAAACAATGTCAAAACTGTTTGGGTCTTCATGATCAAGAATAGAATATTCTTTAGAAATTTTCAAGTTCAACCAAAAAATATATTGGTCTCTATTTAATGGGTGAAAACACGTAAACATATGCCTCCAACTCTGGGACAATAACCCTTGTGGGTTGCTGAGAATCCAAAATCCTTGTCCACGTGCCTTCTTCATTAGGCTATGGGGTTATCTTCACACATTATATCCATATAGCAACCCCTTTATTATGAAAAAATTCAATTAAAGAAACAAACTATGTATAAATAAGATCTACCTAGCCTATCCTACTTGGAGGAAAGGGATGTGATGCAGGAGCATTGCTCCACCTCAGCACGTGCTAGCTAGTTATCACATTGGTGCACATTCAAGGAAGGGAGAGGCATCATCCTCTCATTTTTCCTTCTAAATTTTAAAATGTAATTAAGGAAATTAATGTTGTCACGATGGGGCCAAGTTGTGCCTAATTTTCACAAGTTGTAGAAGAGGTCGCCTTAAGTGGTTGACGGTAGGAGAGATATTCATCCGATTTGGATCGTATTTCCATCATTCTAATATGCCTCATTTGTCAGGCGTTTTGAATGGTGATCAGACACCACTATCTTAGCTTGGAGGGAAGCTCATCGAGCCCCTCTTGTATAAATATTTGCATTGTATGTCTGGTAGAGGTGGCTAGAGTTTGATGAAAAATCATTATAAGCCAAGTTGGAGCTTGATGAGAGCCAAGAATCAGTTGCATTTCAGACTCGCGCATTATAATTGACATTATTTCATTAATATAAAAGGAACAGATTTCATTGTTTGTCATTTTCCTGTGTAATGGATGTTTATTTATGAATGTCATTCATGTATGTTTATACTGTATATGTATGTTAGAATTCATATGCGGGGTATGGATAGAATCCTCTATCTGTGAGTACATTGAATTAGCTTTGTTTCTTTAGGCTAAGTGAGAGGAGTGCACGACATAGAGTTGAAACTTTGTGAGCCAACACAAGGAGTGTGTGTCTGAACTCTTTTGAGTCAGAGGAGAATGTGCCTGGAGGGCACACCAGAATAATTCACAGACTCAAGGGAGAATTTCAAGGTTGTTGAATACCTTGGAAAGAAAGTTTGCACAAGATTAAGAGTAGCACATAGTTATTGAAGACTCTGTCAGATTCTTCCAGGAGGGCATTGAGCAAGTGTGAGTGCACACAAGACCAACACATTATGGAGTGTTGGAGACATTGAGAGAACAGTGCACACAAGACCAACACATTATGGAGTGTTGGAGACATTGAGAGAACCCAAGAGTTGTTGAATAGTCTAAGGAATGAAGGATTTGAAAGTGTGCATTGAGTGGGGCAAAGGAGTTGCCTTAGTAATTCTGGAATTATTCAGGGAGAGACGCCTGAAGGCTTAAATGAGTGCAAGGAGTGCGCCAAGGAAAAATTAAGTTCACCTTACAAGCTTAGGAGGAAGAGTGTCAAGATGCTAGGAGGCAACTAAAATGTTTGCAAAAGGAGGCAGTAGATCCAAGAATCTTCAAGGGTTGAGATGAGTAAAATATTAGAATAAACAATGTTGTTACATGTAGAATTCTTACAAGGAGTGCAAAAAAGGGTTGAGAAAAGTCTGAGTCTCGGGTAGAAAAAGTGATGATTGTTAGAAAATAGGAAGGACTTGTTCAAGTCTCGAAGGAATCAAATACACCCATCGTCTGGAGGAGACAGGTGGCGATATATCTGGAGGTCTGGGATTTAGAGCTCTAGAGGAATTTCCAAGAACAAAGAGAAGTCTTCGCAAAGTCGCTAGGGGAGGAATGAATCCATACCATTATATCTAGAAGGGAAATGTGGAAGAAACCCATGCAATCCAGATAATTGGTGCTCCAGAATAAGTCAGAGGAGAACAAACATGAGACTCCTAAATCTCAGAGTCTGAATAGACCATATTTGTTGATCTTAGGGAGGAACAAGGATCGTTGATACTCGTGCCATTGAGTTCCCTGATTTGGAGTTCAGGAACATAGGAGTTGGTTGTTTTGGAAAAATCCCAAAGCCCAAAGCCTGAAGTGCTTTTCGTGGTTTAGCCTCGGGACACACTGTGAGCATATTTCAGTCATTTGTTATTAATGAAATGAAGTCTTATTTCTGCTGCATCTCTGTTTTTATGTGGATTTATGTATTTCATTGTGTTCGTACATAAATCTAGATAAAATTTGTCAGTAAGGAGAAGTTGCACAAAGAAGAACCTACACAATCAGTAGGGAATTTGCAGGAGCAACAACAACAACAAAGTAGAGGACTAGGAGGAAATCTCCAAGAGCAATTTTGGGATCTAGGAGGATTTCAACAAATTTGGGAAGATCATGAGCAGGAGCTCATGAATTTTTTAGCCGTGGAGTATGATGTAGGCGAATTTCTACACCTAAGCACGTGTTAGCTGGTTATCACCTTGGTGCGCATTCAAGGAAGCGATAGGTGTTTTCCTCTCATTTTTCCTTCAAAATTTTAAAATGTAATTAAGGAAATTATTGTTGTCAATCTGGAGGATCCAAGCTATATATGCGGTCAACTTAAGTGGATGATGGTAGGAGAGATCTGCATCTGATTCAGATCGGATTTCCATCATTGTAATCTCCCTCATTAGTCAGGCATTTTGAATGATGATTAGACACTAGTAGCCTAGCTTGGAGGGAAGCTCATCGAGCCCCTCTTGTCTAAATATTTGTATTGTATGCTCGGTAGAGGCGACTGGAGTTTGATAAAAATTCAGTGTAGGCCAAGTTCGAGGTTGATGAGAGACAAGACTTAGCTACAGTCTGGACTCATGCATTGTAATTGCCATTTTGTCATTAATAGAAAAAGAACATATTTCACTATTTGTCATTTTCTTATGTAATGGATATTTATTTTTGAATGTCATTCATGTGTGTTTATACTATAAATGTATGTTAGAATTTGTTTCTAGAGGTATGGATAGAATCCTCTATGTGTGAGTATGCAGAATTAGCTCTGGTTCTTTAGGCTAAGTGAAAGAAGTGCACGACAGAGAGTTTAAACTCTATGAGTCGACGCAAGGAGTGTGTCTGAACTATTTTGAGTAAGAGGAGAATGTGCCTAGAGGGAACACCAGAATAATTCACAAACTCAAGAGATAATTTAAAGGTTGTTGAATACCTTGGAAATAAATTATGGGTAGGAGTAAGTGTAGCACAAAGTTACTGAAGACTCTCTCGGATTCTGCCAGGAGGGCATTGAGGAAGTAAGAGTGCGCACAGAACCAACACATTATGGAGTGTTGGAGACATTGAGAGAACTCCAGAGTTGCTGAAAACTATGAGGAAGGAAGGATTTGCAAGTGTTCATTGAGCGGGGAAAAGGAGTTGCCTTAGTAATTCTGGAAGAATTCATGCAAATCCATTTGAAAGCTTAAACGAGTGCAAGGACTGCACCAAGGACAATGCAATTTCACCTTACAAGCTCAGGAGGAAGAGTGTCAAGTTTCCATGAGGGCACTAGAAGGTCCACAGAAGGACACAGTAGAGCCAAGAACATTCAAGGGTTGAGCCAAGTAAAATCTTAGAAGAAACAATGTTGTTATGCACAAAATTCCTACAAGGAGTATAGAAAAGGGCTGAGAATAGTCTAAGTCTTAGGAAGAAAAAGTGATAAGTGTTAACAAAGAGGAAGGACTTGCAAAAGTCTCGAATAAATTTAAGTCACCCATCCTCTAGAGGAGACAAGTGGTGAGAGATCTAGAGATCCAGGAGTTAGAGCTCTGGAGGAATTCCCAAAAGAAAGGAGAATTCTTCACAAAGTCATGAAGCGCGGAGTGAATCCAGACCGTTATATCTGGAAGGGACACATGGACGAAACCCATTCAATAAGGAGAAGTGGTGCTCCAGAATAAGTCAGAGGAGAACAAATGAAATACTCTTGAAGGTCGGAGTCTGAATAGACCACAGCCGTTGATCTAAAGGAGGAACGAGGACCATTGATCCCTACACCATTGAGTTTGTTGATTCAGAGTTCAAGAACATAGGAGTTATATGTTGAGGAAAAAGACAAAATCTTGAAGCCTGAAGAACTTTTCGTGGTTTATCCTTGGGAAACATATCGAGGTCATATGATGGAAAGGTCCTAGCAAAGAGAAAGAGTTTCTCCATCACTTTCTTCAAAGGGATAAGAAGAGATCCGTGGGGTTAATAGGACCCACACTTTGGAGAAAGAGGGACTTGTGATAAATTTGCATTGGGTTCCAGCAGGGGACTAAAGAGTTAATTTGACTCAGGTTTAAATGATCCTAGACTGGGAGGTTGTGCAGCCCCAGAGCGGAGGGTGGCTACTCTAGAGTGGTATCAGAGCTGAATTTTTTTCTGCAAATTGTATGCATAGGAGAGACAGTGGAAGGAGATACTCTGATACTACCAGAGTTATATGAGAGACACATAATTTATTTATGTACGCAGGGGGACAGAGTATGATGCTCTATGGATACTATTGCAAGGTGTGCGGAAGATGGTAAACAACCAGGTGGGTTGTAGGTGAATAAATATGGTTACTAAAGTCCATAAGTGTGATCGAAGAGAAGACTTCCCATGGAAAAGAAAAGTGGAAATCGATAAGGAGCTCAATGAAATCCAAGCAGAGATGGAGAAGCTAGCATTGCAAATGCAGAAGGATGCAAAGGTACGTTGGAGATATGAGTGGTCTTTAAAAAGGAAAGCCAGGTGTCATGTTTAGAAGTTGTTGGCCAGAAGGTAGAAACATGTGTTAAAAAGGTGGCTGAGACATGCTGAAAACCTCAGTGACGAGGGAAAGAGATCTGGCAAAGGTCTCATAGATTGCTAGGTGGGAAATGAGAAGGGAACAATTGATCTCATAAACTGCTAGGAGGGCATAGGAGACATCCCGATTTTCCACATGGGTAAGGGAGAAGAAATGATCTTCGATGAGAGTTCATGTCAGCAAGGGATGTTGATAGATGGGAAGAAGGTGGAAGAAAGGCCTCATCCATATGAAAATTCATGTGGAACTTTAAGTCGCGTGAATTGAGGTCATGATAAGTTAAATAATTCCACCGCTGAGGAGAAATATTAGAGGAGTGTTTTTGTCATTGGAGCAGTCGAGATATTCCTGCCAAGTAGTCAATGAGAGGATAACATATTTGTTGTGGAGGTAGTAGAAAAGGGACAACGAGCTAAGACTTTCATGGAGGAGGAGGCGTAGATACTAAAGTCTTCCCCAACAAAAGAGGAGCACGTGGTCGATTTTCTCACTCATTGGGAGATGGAGTTGAAGATATTGGAGGATTGGTTGGACAGTCTAGAACTAGAAGGTGGATGCTAGGGAATAGCTATGCCAAAGGAGACATGCCAACATGAGTTGCAGCTGGAGGAAGCTAGAATGGAACTAGCCGAAGAACTGGTAGAAGATGATTTGTCAGGGGAGATAGCTGAGAAACGGTTCAGTAAGGAGCCTACAGAATTGGAGTCTGCAACAGAGTGGCCAGTCAACATCCTAGTAGATGAAAGCAACATGGGAGATCTAGATGATCTACCCTTAGAGCATCATGAGGAGTTCCAACTAAGTAGTTTGCACAAGGAGAACGAGTCGATGGAGCAGCTGGAAGAGGTGATACAAGAGATAAGGGAGTTGATGTTGAAATCGACAGAAGAATTTTGATCCAGGTGGATATTGGTGGCCACCCACCTATTTCGCTTGGACCCCCACTAGAGCTTCTTTCAATTTTTCAGTTTCCACACAATTTACTATTTTTAGAAATTTTGGGGGTCCTAAACTTCCAGAGCTGTTTTGAGGCCTTAAACAACGTTTTTGGGGAAAATGGGGAGCAACATTGATCTATGATTGATGTTTCTCACCCAAAAGTTGTATTTCTCTGATAGATATTTTTAACGAGGTATGGAACGCATCAAACAAAGATCATATGCCAAAGTTATGTCCTTGGGAAGTTGATGTACCAACTTACCCAAACAGGGCCCATAGTCTTGGTGTTTCATCTCCTAGGGTTAGGTCTTTGGATGTTTAGGGTTTTCCATTGTTTCTCAATAATAATAGTGGAGAAAGAGGGACTTGTGATAAATTTGCATTGGGTTCCAGCAGGGGACATAAGAGTCAATTCAACTTAGGTGTTTGAATGATCCTAGACTGGGAGGTCATGCAGGCCCAGAGGGGGGGGTGGATGCACCATGACACTTTTCAAATGTAAGTATATTTCAAATGGAGTCATTCAAGTGTTCAACCGATTTGTGGAATGAACTCTAGAATTTGGGAACATACCGGGGATTCTATCAACGAGTGAAAATAATTCCTAAAGTGTATCAAAGTAAAACTGAGCCAGATGTGCCAAAAATATGATTTCATTTCTTGGATAAAAATGCATTGGAACAATGATTCAATAAAATCAACTCCTGGTTGCTCATAAGTTCTGCAATCTTTGGTTAGACGAAAAGTTTCTCATTTGGAAATATTTTCATCTTATTTCTTATTCCCAACCACATCTAAGATTCCTTATTCATTTGCAATGTTCTGCAATCTTTGGTTAGACGAAAAGTTTCTCATTTGGAAATATTTTCATCTTATTTCTTATTCCCAACCACATCTAAGATTCCTTATTCATTTGCAATTTCCTAAAAGCATTATTCCTTCATGCAATGACAATATTTTCCATCATTATTCTCAATATTAATTTCTTCCACCAATTATCCTTGTTGCAAATGTTTTTCTGACTTTTCGTCATCAATATGTGACCATTGCACACCCATTGAAATATTTTCCACGTGAGTAGCTTGGATGAAATCTTGTTGTGCATCTAGTGGAGACTCCTTGATTTCATTCTCAAACATTTTTATCGAAATATCCTCATATGGAGTATATGAGAATCTAGAATCTTGCACTTGAAAATTGGAATTCTCATTTTCATTTTTAGCAATAGGATTTGATTGAGAAACGTTTTTCAACCTTTGATTATATTTTTCTTTCAAATCACTCACTTCATTGTCTTGTGCCCATATTGGAGAGGGTGGGTGTGCAAAAGCATTGAAAACAATAGATAGGGAATATGGGTGCACTCTTGGGATGTACGTTTTAACAAATAAAGTTTTCAACACATGCCAATCAAAAATGGTTCCAAGAAGAAATGAAAAGAACCATTCACAAGAATTTCCATGCAATGTTTGTGCAAATAATAAATATATAATATTGTCTTCAGAAATATTGAAAATATCACATATACTTATGAATTTAAACAAATGTTGCTTTGCATCCTCCAAAGTATTCTGAATAATATTTTTATAACAACCATGCATCTATAATAAGTAGCAAACTTCTTAAATATCATTTTTGAAACATTGAACCATAGAGAGTCTAGTTCCTCAACAAAATATGAAACAAATCCTTAGATACCTTGAAAATAAATCATCCTTCTTATGGTTGCCAAAAATGTTGATCTTAAAGACTGTTCTACAGTTTTTGAGTCGACCTAGAAATGATATAATCAACCTTTGTTTTTAAAGAGGTGGTACTTCACTCTGTTTATCTGAAAGATGTAGTTGATTTTCTTGGATTGGGTAGTTAGATGGAATAATTCTAAATATCAAACCACAAATCCTTTCTTTCCGTATTTGTTTTATATAAAATGGTTCTTGATAACCATATTTCTTCTTAACTGTAACTTTTGCTTGGAAATGGACCAAGAAACTTATTAATAGTAAAAAGATAAATAATGGATTCAATATCAAAACACATATATGATCATATTAATTATACCATCCCTGTGAAACACATGCAATCATAATATACAACCATATTTCCTCACAAGAAAAAGAGTGAAGTGTGATTGATCACTTTAGCGAACTTTAAATGATTTTGCATTTAAAATTGAAGAGAATATGATGAGAACACTCTAAAAATATCATACTGAGAAATATGAAAGTTTGAGAAATAATTAAAGTTATGCCCCAAAATAGTTCTAAGAGGAGTTCAACACATAAATGATATCTCACATTACAAAGCATCTCATTAAACTGATTGATTGATGCTCATAAATAAATCACGTCAAATGCAACAAATAAACCTCCATGGATCAATTAGACAACCTTGGCTTAGATTCTCAGTCATATATATGGTTGTAAAACAATCCTATTTATCTTTTAGGTAGATTCCTAGATGAATAAAAGAAAAATACACAAAATCTTCGCCTTTCCTCAGTCTCATACATACGAACACAAATCCTTGAGAGAAATTGCGTAAGAAAAGAAGAATACAAAATAAAATGGATATTTGTATTTTCAGATGAGAAAGTCAGTTGTAAAATTAAGGTTGATCGATGTTGTTCTTATGATTTAACCTTTTCTTTGATGGTGTTATCCTCCTTTTAATGAATGGTATGCAATGATATGCATACCATTGCAATACCATGGTATGCAATGATATGCATACCATTGCAATACCATGGTATGCATACCATTTATATCCATACCATGGTATGAATACCATTTCATACCATTGGAATGCACACCATTGCATACCATTTATAGGTTATTTTTAAGGTTTTAGTTGTCTTAGGGTTTTAGTGGTAGTTGTCTTAGGGATTCTCAAGTATGCATACCATTGGTATGGACACCATTTATAGGTTATTTTTAGGGTTTTAGTTGTCATAGGGTTTTAGTGATAGTTTTCTTTGGGATTATCAAGTATGCATACCATGGTATGCATGCCATGGTATTTCAATGGTATGCATACCATTTATATGTTATTTTTAGGGTTTTAGTTGTCTTATGAATTTAGTGGTTGTTGTCTTAGGGATTCTCAAGTATGTATACAATTGGTATGCATACCATTTATAGGTTATTTTTAGGCTTTTAGTTGTAGTTTTCTTATGGATTCTCAAGTATCCATATTATTGGTATGCATACCATTTATAAGTTATTTTTAGGGTTTTAGTTGTCATAGGGTTTTATTGGTAGTTGTCTTAGGTATTATCAAGTATACTATTGCATACCATTGCATAATATTTCCTATGAATACCATATAATGGTATGCCTTTACAATGGTATGCAATGACAATACCATTACCTATGCATACCATTGCATACCATTTCAATACCATGCAATTCCATGCAAAGGCAATAACAATGCCTATACATACCAATGGTATGCATAGACATCGGTATTTGATTTTCATATCATTGCATGGTATTGCAATGGTATGCAATGGTATGCATAGGAAATGATATTTCTTTTGCATACCATTGCATGGTATGCATACCATGAAACGATATTCCCTTGAAATGGTATGCAATGGTATGCAATAGTATACATGAGAATCCATAAGACAACTACCAATAAAACCCTAAGACAACTAAAACCCTATAAATAACCTATAAATGGTATGCATACCAATAATATGGATACTTGAGAATTCCTAAGACAACTACAACTAAAACCCTAAAAATAACCTATAAATGATATGCATACCAATCATATGCATACTTGACGATCCCTAAGACAACAACCACTAAAATCCTAGGACAACTAAAACCCTAAAAGTAACCTATAAATGGTATGCATAGCATTGAAATCCCATGGCATGCATACCATTGAAATACCATGGCATGCATACCATGAAATGGTATGCCTTTGAATTGGTATGCATAGGAAATGGTATTCCGTTTGCATACCATTGCATGGTATTGCAATGGTATGCAAAGACAATACCATTTCCTATGAATATTATTGCATAACATTGCATAACATTTCATGGTATTTGAATGTTATGAAATTGTATGCATAGGAAATGGTACTTCCATTGAATACCATTACATACTATTCCAAAGGCATACCATTGAATGGTACGCCATGGTATGCAATGGAAATACCATTTCCTATGCATACCATTTCATACCATTGGAATTCCATGCCATGGTATGGTTATGCAATGGTATGCATAGGAAATGGTATTTCCTTTGCATACCATTGCAATACGATGCAATGGTATGCAACAGAAATACCATTTCCTATGCATACCATCAAATACCATTGCAATACCATGCAATGGAATGAAATTATATGCAAAGGTAAGACAAATGCCTAAGAATACCAATGGTATGCATAGGCATTGGTATTTCCTTTTCATACCATTGCATGGGATTGCAATGGTATGTGATGTGATCTAGGAGAATCATTGTCATCATTTAATGAGGCAAGGTGGAAGACAACTCAACATCCATCGCAGCACACTTTAACTGGTTTGGATTCCAGGGAGGGTGCATCACTTTAATTTTGAAAACTTTGTAATTAAAGATCCGATGAGATCTTAAATCTAGATCCATTGTACATATTTTGAGTGCCAACTCATATATAGATTGTAAATTTTCATTTATTGTAATAATCTTAGTGGTATTATGATTTTAATTATGATATGTAAGAACTAGAAGAGTCTGGAGGGAAGGGTCGAGAAGCCCCTTCATGTATAAATCAATGTAATATATGCCCATAAAAGGCTGCTAGAAAAAGATATTGAATGTTGTTGAAGGTTGTCGAAATCCTTGTAAATATTTGTTGAAGGAATATAAAAGAAGAGAATTTCTTTCAATTTCTGAGACTGCTTATCTTTGAGTAATTGCATAAACGTTATTTTGTTTATCCTTATGTTTTTGTGTCTGTGCATCTAAATGGTTGGTTGAATGAAACCCTAATGCTACTATAAGTTTCAATTGTTTCTCTTCTGGAATCTCGGTGCAAGGAGTGTAGAGGGTGAACCATATACTTGTTTAAAATCTTGGGAGAGATAGTACGAGTGTGCACAGAGTGAGTGCAAGGAGTGTTCCTATGCTCAGAGTAGTGTAGAATCTTAGAGGGGAGACGAAGTGCAATGAGTGCACATAATAGAAACTTTGTTAAGTCTTGATCAAGATCAGAAGAGATATTACAAGGAGTGCACAGGTGACTTTTCTAAGCCCCAAGCTCAGGAGAGAAGCACAAAGTGTGCACCATAGTTTGAGTCATCCAAGTGATGAATCTCAAGGAGGGATAATGAGAGTAAGTTCTTGAGAGGAGGAACCCTTTTGTTTTCATGTGGACAAGATATGTTCAGGAGGAATCAAAATCCCTTGCAACTGTTGGATAAAGGAGAAGGGTCGTGATTTCTAAAACACCAAGTCCTTCAGACTTTGTTGCTCCGACATTTTTGAGTCACTTATTGAAAGTTAGGAACGAAGCCCCAAAGCTCTGAAGTCCTGGAGTGAATCTCTATTGTATATTCGTGGGTGAATACAAACCGTTGGATCCCCAAGTGGTTCGATGATTCAACACTCTGGGAGAATTTGGTTGTTATTGCATGGAGGGGAGAATTCCTCAAAGTCTCGAAGCCCAGAGTCAATTCTGACTGTCAATTTTTGGGTAAACGTGAGCCATAGATATTGAGTTATTCAACATTTAATTATTAGGGTGGTTTTGGGTGATAATTTGTGTGACGTGGAAAAGTCTCAAAGCTTGAAGCCCCAAAGTCTTTCATAGTCATATATCATGCCAAGGATTGTGGACCATAGATATGATCCCTGAAATATTGAGGAGTTCGACGATTCATCTATGCATAAGAAGTGTGTTATTTAAAGGTTGGAGCGGAGAAACTCCCAAAGCCTAAAGTTTCGAAGTACCAAAATAAACACTTCCAAATTAAGCAGGATGTTTTAGGCCTGAAGTCATGTGTATGACTCTGTTGGAGAAACAAGACCCTTGTGAATATTAACTTTCATGTAGTGAGAAAAGAAAAGGCATGTGATAAGAGTTATAAGGGCTCTGTGAGGACCCAAGAGCCACTTCAACTCCTGTGTAATTTGATCCTAGACTAGGATGTCGTGCGAGCCCATAGTGGGGGGTTTGCATCAAGTTGTATCGAAACAATAATAAGCTTTGTGAGAATAAATATTTAGAGTCATGCCACCAAGGAGACGTTGGGAGAGACCTGAAGTCAATGCAATTATGGAGGAGGAAATTATGCAAGGTGATCATGGACAGTTGAATCACTGGCAACTTAGTATTCATGGATATGGTGGAAAAGATAAATTTGGAGGAAATGACATGTCTGAGTCCGTATAGGGTGTCCTAGTTGTATAAAGGACATCAATTCATGGTAAGTAGACAGTGTAAAGTTGAGTTTAAAATTAGTAGTTATAAGGATGATGTTTTATGTGATTTCATACCTATGGATGGTTGTCACATTTTGTTGGGGAGAACTTGGAAATATTATAGGAATGTCATACATGATGGGAGGAAAAATACTTATACCTTTGAGAAAAATGGGTGTAAACATATATTGTTTCCATTAGAAGATAAGGGACTCAAAGACAAGGCTAGAACTAGTATACTTCTCATCAGTGAGAAGGTGATCTTGAAAGAAGTCAAGAAAGATCAAGAAAATGGTTTTCTATTATAGGTAAGCCATGAGTCATCCTTACAAAAACTTCTAGGAATGATTTTCCTATGGAAGTTCATGAGTTATTGGATGAGTTTGTTGACATTGTGGTCGATGAGTTACGTCATACTTTATCGACCATCAGGAGTATTAGTCACCATATTGACCTTATTCTGGGAGCAAGTTTACTGAAGAAAGAAACATAGAGATTAACCCCTCAAGAGAATGAAGAGGTAAAGTAGCATCTACAAAATTTGTTGGACAAAGGAATGATCATAGAAAGCTTGAGCCTGTGTGCAATACCAACTATGTTGAGTCCAAAGAAAGATGGAGGTTGGAGAATGTGCATAGATTCTAGAGCCATCCACAATATAACCATCGGGTATAGATTTCCTTTACCCATAATAGATGATTTAATGGATTGTTTTAGTGGACATAGTTATTTTTCAAATATAGACTTGAAAAGCAGTTATCATCAAATAAGAATGAGAGAAGGAGATGAATGGAAAACAACGTTCAAAACAAATGAAGGAATATATGAGTAGATTGTTATGCCATTTGGCTTAATGAATGCTCCAAGTACATTCATGAGGTTGATGAATGAAGTGCTCAAAGATTTTATTGTGAAGTTTGTGATTTTTTATTTAGATGATATTCTAGTTTTCATTAAGATTGAAGAGGAACATTTAAGACACTTGAAGATGGTGTTGAGCAGGAAAATTTGTTGGTGAATTTGAAGAAATGCTATTTTATGAAGACAAAACTTGTGTATTTGGGATTTCTAATATCTTCAAATGAATTGAAGATGGATCCAGAAAAGGTGAGGGCTATAAAAGAGTGGCCTTCTCCAAGAAGTTTGTTTGAGTTAAGAAGTTTTCATGGGTTAGGGAGTTTTTATAGAAAAATCATTAGAAATTTTAGTGAGATTTTACTGGATACTATAAAGAAGTAACATGGATACTGTTATTGGAAAAAAGAAGCCAAGAAGGATTTAGAGTGTCAAAATAAAAGATAACAGAACAACCTATCTTAATTCTACCAAACTTTAAGAAGACTCTCCAGGTCAAATGTGATGCAAGTGGAGTGGCCATTGGTGCAATTTTAAGTCATGATGATAAGCATGTTTCTTATTTAAGTGAGAATGTGAATGATGCTAATACGAAGTATTCAATATATGATAATGAATTTTATGCTATAATTCAATCTTTGAAAAAGTGGAGACATCATCTTATCCCAAAGGAGTTTATTTTGTATACTGACAATCATGCTTTGGAGTTCATAACTAGACAAGAGAAATTGAACCAGAGACATGCCAAATGGGAAGAATTCATGACAAATTTTACTTTTGTCATTAAGAATATTGGTGGGAGTGCTAAAAAATTTACAAATTCTTTGAGCAAGAGATGTTTAATATTGTAGGAATTCCAAGTGAAGACTTTGGGATTTGAACTCAAGGAGATGTACCAAGAAGACCCATATTTCAAGGAATATTATCAACCATGTGAAAATACTTTGTTAAGGGATAGAAAACAATGGATGGAGTATATGATCCAGGAAGGATTGTTATTCAAAGGAAGTCGATTGTGTATCCAAAAGTTCTCAATGAGGGACAATTTTCTTAAGGAAAAACATAGTGGAGGATTGGTTGGACATTTTGGTCATGATACAATATATGTGAAATTAAGTTCTTCATATTGTTGGCCAGAAATGAGGTCTAATGTGAATAAGTTTGTGGATAGATGAGAGTTTTCCAATATGCCAAAGAAAAGAAACTGAACACAGGATTGTATCAACCATTTCCTATTCCAAACAGGTCTTCGGATAATGTAAGTATGGATTCTGTTCTGGGATTTCTAAGAACCCAGAGAGGAAATGATTCGATATTTGTGGGGGTTGACATATTTTCAAGGATTGCACATTTTGTACCACGTCACAAAAATAGTGATTCTACTTGCATAGAGAATTTTTTTTCCAAGGAGATTGTGAGATTGCATGGGTTACCTTAGAGCATAGTTTCAGATGGAGACACCAAATTTGTGGGACACTTTTGGAGAAATTTGTGGAAGAAGTTTGGGACAAATTTGTCTTTTAGTTCAACATATCAACCTCAGACAGAAGGACGGACTGAGGTAGTGAATAGAAGATTAGGGAATCTGCTAAGGAGTTTGGTAACTGAGCATAATAGTCAGTGGGATCAAATTCTTCCTCAAACAAAGTTTTCATATAATGACTCACCAAATAGGAGTACTAGTAGGAGTCCATTCCAAATACTGTACAGAATGCAACCCAGGGGAATTTCAGAATTGAGAGATTTAGGACAAGATGAATTTTGAAGTGGAGGAGAAAATGATTTTGATGCATAAATGTATAAGTTGCATGATAAAATCAAAGGAAATCTATAAGATAGAAGCCATAGATAAAAGAACATAATAGACCACAGAAGAAGGGAGGAAAATTTTGAGATTGGAGACCAATTATTGGCACACCTAAGGAAGGAAATATTTCAAAGAGGGAAATATAATAAGTTGAAGATGAAGAATATAAGATCTTTTAAAGTCCTTAGAAATTTTTCTACAAATTCTTATGAGATTGAACTTCTAGAGGACATTGGAATTTCACCAATATTTAATGTAGCAGACTTATACCCTTACAAAATGGATGAAATGGAAGGGGGAAATGATCAAGAGGAGATTCCATGGAAGTGATAGGTTCCCATAGCAGAGAAGCTACAAATAGAAAATATATTGGATCAAAGAATTGCTAAGAGAACCAGGAGAAAGGTTTACTATGAATATATGGTTAAAAAGGAAGAATCATACAACAAAATATTCCAGTTGGATAATTGAAATCAACCTTCATAAGCATGGAAAGGAAGTGAAGGAGCTCATAGATTAGAGTCCATCAATATTTTTTCCAGAGGAATATGATGAAGGAACATCACCATCATCATTTAATGAGGCAAGGTGGAAACGACTCAACATCCAATGCAACACACTTTAACTGGTTTAGATTCTAAGGACAACGTGTCACTTTAGTTTTGAAAACTTTGTAATTACCATGAGATCTTAAAGTTAGAGCCATTGTATGTGCTATAGAAGATTTTAATTGCAATTAATTCCTTAAGTATTGTACATATTTTGAGCATTGAATGATATCTAGATTGTAAATTGATGTAGGAGCATCACTCGACGTCAGCAACGTGCCAGCCAGCCAGCACATCCAGCACAGATTTAATGGAGAAAGGGAGAGGCACAACCCTCTCAATTTTGAAATTCGAAATTCCAATAAATTTTGTAAGGATTTTAATTCCATATCATGCCTTTGTACAGGTAGTGTTTGAGGTTGCCTTTAATGGTTACCTGCATCTAAGTCCATATCAGTCAATACTGGACATCCATTTATGTAATGTAGCCATAGGAGTAGGGAACGTTCTATGATAGTGATATCTCAGAGACAGTGGTTGAGGATAAGCTCATGGGAGACCTCATTTTGTAAGGGAGAGGAAGAAGAAATTAGAGTAGACAGTTATGAAGAGGGTTCTCAGGTAGAGAGGTATCGAGAGAGAGCTGAGACTTGTTATAGTACAGCCTTTGTAAACATTTGTATAGACATTTGGAAATTAATACAAAGAGTAGTTTTTCCTTCGCATGAATTGTTTGTGTATGTTTATGCATTTGAATGTTACTTGTATGCTATAGATACAGGTTATATATAGATTTTACTGTCTGTTTGTGATTTTTTCGATTTCTGTCTAGGTTCTTTAGGCCATGCAAGGAGTGCACAACTGAAAACTGGAAGTTTTGTAGCTAGTGCAAGGAGTGCGCATCTAAAATCTATAGAGTCAGAAACAACGTGCAAGGAGTGCACACTAGAAATATTCATAGGCTCAAGGAGGAGCCTCAAGGTTGTTGAACACCTTGGAGGATGAGGAACTATTCAAAGGAAGGCATAAAAAATAAGCAGAACTACTAAAGGTTTTGTAAAGATTTTCCAAGAGGGCATTGAGCGAGTGCATAGAGTGCACCAGAGAACTCTATTTTGAGTTCTAAGGAAAGGGAAGTGTCGAAGAGAAGACACTCACAGAGTTGTTGAATACTCTGTAGGCTCTACAAGGTGTGCATTGAGCAAAAGAACGCTAGGTGGGCGTAGGGAGTTTTCTTTCCAAGAAAACTTCTCAAATATTAGTTTAGCGAAATACTTAGTAGTACCAGGAGTGTGCGAGAGTGGACTTGTCCTAAGCCCATAAGCTCAGAAGAGAAAGCGTGAGAAGAACGTGCACAAAGAAAACCTTTCGAGGTTTATGAGTTGACAAAGCTTAGGAGGGGGAGAGTTTCTATAACGCAGACGAGACACAAAGGAACTGGGCTCGCAAGAGGAAGAGTCGAAGGTCGAGACCTTCGAGGCTTAGAAAATATTCTAAGTCAAAAAGCCAAGAAAGCTCAGGAGGAAGAGCACAGCTGTCATTGGATCAGCACTGGGAAGATGAAATCTAGACCATTAGATCAGTGTTCAGATAGGAGGAGAGCACATAGGAGATGTTCAAATCTAGAGGCATGGATCAACATCCGTTGATCTCGAAGTAAGGTGCACATGGTTTAATTTTTTTATCATTTTGTGTACCGGGAAACATAAGAGGGAGAGTCTTTCGACTCCCAGAGATGTGAAACTATGAAATTGCATCTGTGAGCCAAAAGTTGGAGAAACCCTTAGTGATGAGGAAGAGAAATCAGTTTGAGGTCTCATATACTGCCAGGAGGACAATAGTGGAAATTCATATTGCAAGGAGAGAAATGGTATGAATTTAGCTAAAGATCTCGTAAACTGTTAGGTGGGCAGGGCAGAAATCCCATATTGCCAAGTGGGCAAGGGAGAGCAGATGAGACTATCTGAAAGTCTCATGAACTTAGGGATGAGTTCAGGTCAACAAGGAGTGTTGATGAAGATGGGATTGATTGATCTCATAAACTGTTAGGTGGGCAGAAGTGAACTTTCGAGTTGCCAGGTGGGCAATGGGAAGAGATCAGCAGAAGGTCTCGTGTACTACCAAGGGGGTAGTGGTGAAATTTCAGATTGCCAAGTGGGCAATGAGATGGGATCAGACGATCTCATAGACTACCAAGTGGGTAGTAGAAAATTCCCAAATTTCCAGGTGGGCAAAGATAAAGAGATGAGACTGTCTGAAAGTCTCATGATCTCAGAGGAGAGTTTAGATCAGCAAGGAGTGCTAACAGAAGAGAATCAAAAGAGAATTCTAATCATTGGGGGAATTGAAGTATTCCTACCAAGAATCCTAGTTGAGGCCAGAGCATGTGTTGCTTATGCAGCAATAGAAGAGAGACAGCCAGCAGAAACTGTCATGGAGGAAGAAGTGGAGCGGACACTAATGTTTTCCCAAGGAGAAAAGGATGAGTGTTCAATAGAATGGCTCAAAATTTCCAGCCAGGAATTTGAAATAGAGATGACTGTAGCACTGAAGCCTGCAACAGAAGAAGAACCATACATCATGGATTTCGTTGATCTGTGCAAAGAATTGGAAGCCTTGAAGATAAGGGTGATGGTGCAAAGTTTTCACATCCGACAAGATAAGTTGGAAGTAGGTAGTGGAACATACAAGCCTAGGGAGAAGCTGGAAGAAGCTAAAAGTATGCTAGCAGAAGAAATGGCAGTAGCCGAACTGCCACAGGAAGAATTTGAGCAACAATTTTTTGAGGAGACTCCAGAGATGGAGTCTGCAGCAGAGTGGCCACTCAGTGCCATAAAGGGAAATAAAGATAGCATGGGAGATCAAGCAAATCTTCCCATTGAGGAGACAGAAGTGCAACAGAAAAGACTACATAAGGAGAGCTAGCCACTAGAGAAACTGGACGAGGTAATTGAAGAAATCATAAGGTTGATGTCGAGTTCAGTAGCAGAGACTGCCAACAATGAGAAGCTGAGCAGAAGGGAGCCTGCAAGAGTAGCAGAGCAGCAACAGCGAAGCAGAGGAGCAGATGGACAGCTCCAAGGGAAAGTTTGGGATCCAGGTGGATTTCAACATAGAGAAGAGGAGCTCGTGATCAGGAGATCATGATTTTTCCAGCTGAGGAGTATGATGCAGGAGCATCACTCAACTCCAAGGGAAAGTTTGGGATCCAAGTGGATTTCAACACTAGAGAAGAAGATCTCATGATCAAGAGATCATGATTTTTCTAGATGAGGAGTATGATGCAGGAGCATCACTCCATGTCAGCAGTGTGCCAGCCATCCATCACATCTAGCACGCATTTAATGGAGAAAGGGAGAGGCGCAACCCTTTCAATTTTGAAATTCGAAATTCCAATAAATGTTGTAAGGATTTTAATGCCAGATCATGCCTTTGTATAGGTAGTGGTTGAGTTTGCCTTTAATGGTTACCTGTAGCTAAGTCTAGTTTAGTCAAGACTAGACATCCATTTATGTAATGTAGCAGTAGGAGTAGGGGATACTCTATGATAGCGATAGCTTAGAGATGGTGGTTGAGGATAAGCTCACAAGAGCCCTCATTTTGTAAGGGAGAGGAAGAAGAAATTAGAGTAGAGAGTTAGGCAGAGGGTTCTCAAGTAGAGAGGTCTCGAGAGAGAGCTGAGACTTGTTACAGTCCAGTGTTTGTAAACATTTGTATAGACATTTGGAAATTAATACAAAGAGGAGTTTTTCCTGCCCATGAATTGTCTACGAATGTTTATGCATTTGAATGTCACATGTATGCTGTAGATACAGTTTATAGATAGATTTTACTGTTTGTCTGTGGGTTTGTCGGTTTTTGTCTGAGTTCTTTAGGCTGTGTAAGGAGTGCACAAAAGAACATTGGAAGTTTTGTAGGTAGCACAAGGAGTGCACATCTAAACTCTGTGGAGTCAGAAAGAATGTGCAAGGAGTGCACACCAGAAAGATTCACAAGCTCAAGGAGGAGCCTCATGGTTGTTGAACACCTTGGAGGATGAGGACCTATGCAAAGTAAGGTACAGAAAAGAAACATAACTACTGAAGGTTCTATAAAGCTCTGCCAAGAGGGCATTGAGCGAGTGCATAGAGTGCACCAGAGAAATCTATTTCAAGTTCTGAGGAAAGGGAAGTGTTGAAGAGAAGACACTCACATAGTCGTTGAATACTCTGTAGGCTCTATAAGGTGTGCATCAAGTAGAAGAACACCAGGTGGGCGTAGAGAGTTTTCTTTCCAAGAAAACTTCTCGGATCTGAGTTTAGCGAAATACTCAGTAGCACAAGGAGTGTGTGAGGG
>CBVK0101098696.1:0-14834 GCA_900067695.1 Picea abies
TTAGAATTTTAGATTAAAAGCTGATTAATTGTGCTCATTGTCAATAGGTATACGCCTTTCGGTGTAAATATTAAAATATGACATTTTGCCAACCATGTACTAAATCTATTACTTTAACTTGCAAAATTCTAACTAGTTCCACTAATAATATACTTATGAAATTTTCCCAACCATTTACTAAAGAGAACCCTACATTGAATAGGCCCCATAAATATTAAATATTAAAATATGACATTTTTCCAACCATGTACTAAATCTATTATTTCAACTAACAAAATTCTAACTAGTTCTACTAATAATATTTCACATTTAAATATAAATGAATAGCTAAATATATTTACATCAATGCTATGGAATTATTATAATTTATTCATTTTAATTATATGCAATTCAATTAAGACATATGTAGAACCTCACTTGTTAATCATGAAACCTGGCATGAGCCTAATTTGAGATTAGTAAAAGAAAATCCTCTAACCATATAATAAATCTAATTCAATATTAATTTCGTATATACTTATTTATTTGGAGTGTTGTCTAAATGTTTTACGTTTTAGCATTTTTTTATTGAAAACATACGATATAAATATGTGTGAAATGACAATTTTCTAGTGTTTAAATATCAATTTCGAATGTACAAATGGATCCACTATCCTCAAAAATCCTTTGGAAACTCAGATTATATAGAATCAACCACTCAAATATGCAATTCCAACGATTTATCGCGACATTTTGAGACAAATGCATCAAAAAATATACCCACAAAAAAACCAAAAAGTAGAACATTTAGACTATGGCATTTAATTACACCTTATATGACATGCAACTAGAACCATTGAGATAATGTCAATATATCCCTCAAATCCTCCATTGAATTTTTTTTTTATTGAAACACATTGTGTTTTTGCATCTCATTTTGTATCATGGTTGTGTCATGTTTACAACACCATTGCCTTATTTTAAAATGTTTAAAAACCTATGGTATTTTGTTAGTGTCTCATTCTCATTGAACTAGGTCATTTTTTCCTTGAGAGCTTCCATCATTTGTATTATTTTTTCCTCAATTGTATTGAGGTTGCATCATATTGCATTAAACTATCAACATTTGAATAGATGTACAATTGTCATATTTTCATTACAATGGGGTTTTTGAGAAAAATATCTAAATATCTAGGTGATATGAACATGATGTTATATCCACACAAAATTTTAATGGCTTTTGTTTAAGGAGTTTCAACTGATCATGGTCAAAAAAGCATTCCACAAAACCTGATGTAAAAAATCATAAGGTAACAATGAAGGGAATATTATAGAATAATATGATACAAACCAATATTTATTTACTGTATAGTTTTGATCATCAATTCCACCTAAATAAAATAAATATATTAAAATGAAATATAATACATGACTTTATATGAAAATATGATATCCTATTACTCTATGAAATAATATGACAAATGAAAACATAGAAAAACATACATCCTCCTTAAAACCCATCTCTATTCTTTAAACTAGTTAAGAACCTAATTTTTCTCAGTTATCTTGTCATGAGCATTATCACTTGAAAATGTCACTTTTACAATGTTATCCCTCATTCTCATCATCATATGAGATCATTCTTATCATCAAAAACCCACATGAAACCCCATGTTTCAAAAAAAATCATAGCATAACATTTAGTTAACTTCGAAGCACAATCAATGCATTGAATTCTTAAAGAACCATGTTATGACCATAAAGTAAAAGTCATTATTCTTTATTCTTATTAATGCATGTGCTCCTTCCCGAAACAATGTCCTTGCAAAAAGTGGACCTTATCAAAACTTTATTTCTATTATAATGTTTGATCTAGTTTTCATTATTTAAGCTCGTTCCACTACTTCATAATAAAATGTGATTCTTCACATTTCAAATTAAATGTGATTCTTCACATTTCAAATTAGTTGTGAGTAGAGGTTCATTGTTTCACTTAGAAATAAAGATATTGAGGTTACTCATTTGATATATCACTCATTTCAGGGTTATGTTAGAAAAAATATATTAGATAGTTTTTTTATTCTACCTGTATTTTTTCTATTATTTTGTAATTTTATTTGTGGGTGGGTGCAAGTTAATGATGGTGTCTCATGACATAGTAGTCCCAATGCAAACTTGAAAAAACAACAATATGTTAACTTGTAGGGATGATTTGAGTTATTTTCACAATGAATTTGAATATGGTGCATGAAGATGAAATATAGGAAATTGAATTAGCTTTCGAGATATATAATTTTTATTTATTTAATTTGTGTATGACTATGTGAAAAATTAGTCTTTCTAATATTAGTATGTTATTTTTTATGAAAAACATAATGCATGTGTTCTAATGCATATGTTCCCTTTAGTGTAGGTGTTCAGTACATAAATGATGAAATTTCCTTAAAAAAACTCTTAGAATTGTAGACAACAGATTGTTCTTGTGTAAAGATATTTTTTCAATATATATATATATATATATATATATAATGAAAGTCATTATATCCTTTTATTTACAAGGTCTTTCATTAGTGCAGGGTATGAGGGTCTTAACATAATCAATATTTTTTATTTCTTTTTTAGATTAAATATCTTGATTTGTACTAGTGAAGTGTATAACTTATTATAAAAATGGTTAAGGAAATAAGAAGTTATAGTAGGACAAAAATATATTAAAAATAGTTATACGTATGTATTTTAAGATTTTTATATATGTAAGACAAAAATATATTAAAAATAGTAAAAAAAAATATATATTTGGAATAAACATAGTTGAGTCTTTAGTTGTGTGTAGTTTGATCGATGGCAGATTTGTGTAGCCTATACAAAAATAACGTAAAAAATAGAGACATTTAGAGACATTTAAAAAATTATATGGTTTGATGTATTTGCATCCCCAACCAGTAGGTTTTTCATTCTAAACCTAAATCTAAGGAAACCAAATCGACGAAAACAAATATTAAAGCTGTCACTTCTAGCCAAACATTTTTTAATGGAAACAACACATACATGTGTTCTAGACCATGCACATGTTCTAGAGCACATGTATGTTCTAAAGCATGTGCATTTTCCTAGAGTGCACACATGGTTTTTTCACTAGGAACACTTGTGAATGTGTTTAGAGGTAGGTCTAAGAAGAATGATGGATTTTTCCAATTGGGATGCTA
This sequence comes from Picea abies, assembly GCA_900067695.1. Lineage (NCBI taxonomy): Eukaryota > Viridiplantae > Streptophyta > Pinopsida > Pinales > Pinaceae > Picea > Picea abies. Next base: position 3,186 of record CBVK0101098696.1, read on the forward strand.
TTAGGATGTTACACCATTATTAATAATTGGGCCTGAAATGATTCTTGTAAGATGCTAGAGTCAATAATGACACTTTGATCTACAACAAATGACCCATTACAAGCACAATTTTCCTCTAACTAAGTATATAGGTGTAAACACTCTCATTTCCAGGACTTGGTATGGGTCATGGGGCCTTGGACATGGCCAAGGGAGGAAGTATTAATGTTGGGACATAAATGAATCGTATATCCATATAGGGATAAGAAGCATACCTTGAACAACCACACATGGCCTCCTAAGGGTATTATTGGCCTATGATTATGGATGTTTGTTCCATTAGGTTTGGAGAAGTAGGTATGTGTCCTAGGGAAATGGAAATGATCTAGTGAAGAATGGAATTCCTTAGGTACTAAATAAATCTTTAAGGAATTTGAATCCATGAAGAATCCCTCAAAGCACTGGAGATTACCTCTAGAGGGTATCCTTGGCCTCTGAGAAATGTTTTAGTTCCCTGAAAAGGTTTTTATCATTAGGTATGGGTATCAAGGTGTTGATATGATTGATAGGGCCAACCCAATCCTTAGTTGAATTAAAAATATTCTAGGCATATAGGGCCAAACACGATGCCTCAAACATCCACACCCAACCTCTCAAGATCTTAGGAAACTTCTTTTAGTTCCCTGAAAAGGTTTTTATCATTAGGTATGGGTATCAAGGTGTTGATATGATTGATAGGGCCAACCCAATCCTTAGCTGAATTAAAAATATTCTAGGCATATAGGGCCAAACACGATGCCTCAAACATCCACACCCAACCTCTCAAGATCTTAGGAAACTTCTAAGTCTCAAGGGTCGTGAATGACACTTGAACTGACCATAGATAACCTCTCAAGGGGATGCTTGTCCTTCAAATGGGGATAGGGGGATTTCTAGGCTATTTTGAGCATTGGGTATGGCTCTTGGTTCCTTGGACATTATTGAGAGAGGAAACTGAGGTGTCAGGTCCTAAAAGAAGCTTCAAGGAATCTAGGGCCATCAATGACATATTGATACCCCATAAAGGACATTTCAAGGGTATCCTTTGTCTCTATATGAGGATAGTCAATATTGTGATATTTTGAACATAAAGAATGAGTCTCTGGAACTTGGATATGGTCAAAGGAACAAAACTAAGAGTTAGGCCCTAAAGAATCTTTTGAGGCTCAAGACTCATGAACGACACCTAAAATTAGCATAAATTATATGTTGAGAGGATCTTTGGGATATGGGTCATGGGATCTTCTAAATAATTGAGAGGTTAAACTTATTGCTTATCTCCTAAAGGAATATTTTAGGAATCTAGGGAGATCAATGACATGGAAGGAATATTTTAGGAATCTAGGGAGATCAATGACATGGTGACCCTCACAAAGGACATTTCAAGGGTATCCTTGGTATATAGATTGGGATAGTTAGCATTATGAGTTTTTGAACATTAAGTATGAGTCTTTGACACTTTGATATGATCGTGGGGGAAATACCAATAGTTAGTTCCTAAAGGAATATTATAGGATAATAGGGCCAAGAACAACAGTTAGAACCATAACAAATGACCTATTAAGGGAATAATTTTCCTCTAACTAAGTGTATATGTACAACTAGAATTTTTTTAGCAATGGGTATGGGTCTTGGGGACTTGGACATGACCAGGGGAGGAAACATGAATGTTAGGCCCTAAAGTAAGATCATAGAAATATAGGGCCAATAAGTATGCCTTGAACCACCACACATGGCCTCTTGAGGGTATCATTATCCTATGATTATGGATTTCCATGAAACTAGGTTGTTTTGATAAGTAGGTATGTGTCCTAGGGAATTGGAAATGATCTAGGGAAGAAGGGAATGCCTTAGGTGATAAATAAATATTTGAGGAATCAAAATTCATTAGCAATTCCAAAAAGAAATGGACATTACCACTTGTCTTGGATATGGTTAGAGGAAAAAACAAAATATTTAGTCCCTACAGGAATATTATAGGATCCTTCAACTTAGAATGACACAATGTGTATTAATTGTTATCTCTGAGATTCATTTTTATAATATGCATGCTTGCTATTTATTGTTGTGAACAACATATTGTTCATTTATTTTATGTTGTACAATGCAATTTATTATTTCATGTGATTCTTTCATGCTTCTCTATGAACTAAATGTTACCATAATTCAAAATCAGTTTTGAAGTGCATTTTCAAGTAGTGTGACCAACCCATGGGATGATGGGTATGTTACATATTGACACTAGCACATCTATTTTAGAACTTGGTTTAGAGGAGTTGTGTAACTTGGTCCCATTTTCCCCATTGATGGGATACTATATACTAAGTAAGAAGATCCATCATTGATCCTTGTCTTTTCACTTGTTCTCATATCCTTGAATCTATCTGATTTTCACATAGTTGAGAGTTGTACACCATGTTCTTTCTAGTATTTCAATTTGATTGAAGAATTCAAACATATGTAACTCCTTGCAGTAATTTTCAAGATCGTTTAGGATACATTCTTATGATTACATCTACTTATTTTTTTCTAGATGCATTGATGGAAATGATTCAATTTGAGTTGTAGTTTGCTAGATGTAGTTGGATCTATCTAGCAAATATTGTCAGCCACTGGGGATTAGCTTTCATACATTTATCCTTTTATAGATCTTGGGCCCCTTTAGTGTTTTGTAGGGATTCAATTGTTTTAATTAAAAAATTCTCCTGATGTTAATGTTCCTTCCTACATATTAACAAATAAAACTAGAAAATTGACACATATATGTATTTGGGTGGAGTTCCTTGGACCTTATCTTATGATATTTTTCATTGTGGAATTTTGATGTTCTTTGTTGTAGCCTAATAATGATATGATCCCATATTTTATTGAGATAGTTCATGAGAATGGGTATGCTTACTTTATTGATATTGAGATTACATACACACCTTGCCTCATTGGTCAGTTGCTTGTAAGTAGGTATCCAAACTATTTTAGGGATTGTCCTCCCTTTTTGACCTCTCTACTCCCTTCATTACAGGATTTGTTTTCCCTTTATTTCAAGAAAAGAAACTTATGTCGTATTTCAAACATGAAATTTTCTCCCAATCTCACATACTAGGCAGACACCATTATTATCCTAATTTTTCTCATCTATCTTGTGATGAGCATTATTGCCTAAAAACATCACTTTAGAAACTCTAAACCTCATTCCTGTCATCATATGACCCAAATATTATCATCATGAACCAAGTAAAACCACAATTTTTGTTAGCCTCATAATCCTAAAGTTCTATAGTCTAAGTAATTTCTAGTTTAAATGTTTTTAGAAATTAGTTTATTCTAGTTTGTTAGGATNNATTAGTTTATTCTAGTTTGTTAGGATAAGGACACCTAACTTCTATGTAAAGGAGACATATCATACTAATGTGATTATGTGATTGGTTTTTCTCCTAGATTTTAGTTTAGAGTTGATCTATATAAACAAGCTCCTTCTTCAAGTGAAAAAAAGGAGATTATGAGTCCTCACTTCTTATTGTAATGAATTGTTTACTTATTAATAAAATTACGTGTTTGAGGATGCTTTGTCAACATGGTATCAGAGCCATGGTGAAATTGTGATGGAAGAGACTTGGTGATGGATTGAGACAGAATGGAAGACTTCTTGGCATCAACCTAGATATCCTGAAACTCAAGGGAAACAATACTGAGGTAATCTGTTGTTGTTTAACGTAAGAAAAATTGAGTTAATAGAGAGCCTAACTGTTGATTTAATTTAGTTAATTTAGTTAAATTTAGTCAATAGAGAGCCCTCTCAGGGATTGAATCTTGTCACAACCAGCAGTAGCATAGCCATTAGGGGGAGTTACTACCATATCTAAAAGCATATCAGCGAAATGAATGTGTTAAGCTTGCACTAGAGAAATTCCTGTCGTTTAACATAACCGAGGGCAACAGAAGCTCATGATGGCTATCTGGTAGCTCCATGTTCTCTTCGTGGCCGGAGCTGTGGACATCACTATGAGATTTCTCCGAGACTATGGTTGGTTTCTTCTCATCACAATTCTCAGACTAGTCTAAGTGAAAAGAATTAAAGTGAGGGGTGGCCGAGATAGCTTGTCTTACTGGCTCAGTAACATGAAACACCAGAAAATATATCGATTAAGCTCCACCCAGGCCAAAAGTGGCCACTATTCATGATTCAACTCCACCCTTAGTAGGTCAAACGTGGCCAAACGTGGCTAGAAACGCAGGTCAAACGTGGCCACGCTTCACATCCAAGTTAATACATGCAATCCATTTGAGGTAGTGACTGTTAATTATTGAAACATGGCAATAAAATTTTTCATAGATATAAATCTGTGTTAATCATATTAATCATCTTAACGTGGCAATCACATGGTCTTACAGTAATTTTTTAATATCATTAGGTAAATGTGAAAAAGTAAACATGTTAACGCATGCATTCATAAATGTAAGGAAGTTATGAACAGTAAATCTTATTCATTGATTTGGGAGGACGACTAAGAATATACCGACATCTTCAATTACTGACCATAAGATGAATATTTAATATTAAAATATCATTAAATGTGCCCATTGTCAATAGGTGTATGCCTTTCGGTGTAATAAAATTACGTGTTTGAGGATGCTTTGTCAACATGGTATCAGAGCCATGGTGAAATTGTGATGGAAGAGACTTGGTGATGGATTGAGAAAGAAAGGAAGACTTCTTAACATCAACCTATATCTCTTCAAACTCAAGGGAAATGATACTGAGGTAATATGTTGTTCTTTAAGTTAAGAAAAATTTAGGTTTTAACTGCAGATTTTTTCAAAATCAATTTGTTGATTTTGTCTCAGATCTAATCCTCATTTTATTGTTGATTAGATTTATATATCTATTTCTACTATTTATAGTTCTAAATATGCAAATTTATTGTATATAAATCATAAGTTAGGCCTGCAAATATCAGATCATAGCATATATATTATAAATATGCATTGTTTTGTGATCTTAAGATGCAATGTTGTTTTTTCAATTAATTAAGAGGGATCATTTTGTAAAAATTTCTTCAAGTCTGTTTATAAATATGGCAATTTAAATTTAGAGATGTAGATTCTAAATTTATGTTTTCAAGCTTCTTCTATCATTCGACCATCAGATCTAAGATCCTTGAATCAGTTGTTTCATATTTGGAGAGACCGTGCATAAAGCTAAAATCGCCCAATTCTAAGTGCAATGCAATATTGTATCAAGGACTATATCACAAACCGAATCCTAGTTCGTATCGAGGACCATATCGTGGAACGAATCCTAGATTGTATCGAGGACCATAACAAGGATCGTATCGTGGATCACATATGAATTCAGTAGAAGTGTTAGATCTTAGCTGAAAAAAATGTATCTCACCAGAACCCCATCAAAAAAGATGCCATTGAAAATAACATGATCGTCATTGCAAAAACCCTTGACTTCGACCCCATTTTGAATCTTTGAAATAGGTTTTGCTTCAAAGGAAGAGGTGCATCTATTGTAGATCGGTAATCTCCTGCGGTGGATTTTTAGTAAAGAAGTTATGCAAAAATCGTTGATCATATCCAGGTCTTTATCATGTATCATATCGTGGACGGTATTGTGGACCGGATCGTGGAACAGAAATTCACATCACTATTTTTTAAAGATAAATCTTATTTTTTAACTCTTTGGCTAACAAATAAATTGTTTTCAAATAAAAATGTGGAGTGATAACTCGATTTAATTTTTGATGTTCAGATTAAAGGGAGAATTTTTTTGTGTAAAAATATTTTGTTTGACTTTTCTAGTTCAAGGAGCCACACATTTTTCTATTTGTAAAAGGATATATGTCTTGTTAAAGGGTCAAATTTTGAAATATTTGATTGTAATCTTGAGACTCAGAAGTTGAGAAGAGTCTAGTGCAATACTCTCTAAATATCTTTTTTCAAGGATACTTTTAAAGGGTCAAGTCCAAGCCCTTAAAAGTTCTCTTTTTGTGTGGATTGTGAAATTTTCTTTCTGGTGCCTTGTGTCTCTCTTTTAGTGCTTTTGAGGATAATTCAGTGTTGTGGCATGATAATTCACTTGCAATTTTGCAATAATCCAATCTACCATCATGTCTAAATTAATCAATGTATTCACAGAATCAGATAAGTTAGATGGCCCCAAGAATTACAAATCTCGGAGTCAACATATGCATAACACTATGATCTATAATGCATTATGGCGTGATATTTTTGATGGTGATACTACTCCAACTAAGCCAACCGATGTTACTTCCTTGGCTAAATGGAATTTGAATGATGAAAAAGCACTTTTTTTTCTATGCTCTTTTGTAACTGAACACATGTTTGTACATATTGAGAATTCCAAAGATGCATGGTCTGCTTGGAATCAATTCGATAAGATTTGTTATAATCCCGTTGCATATCAAAGAGTTTATCTACAGATGAAATTGCTTAAACATGAGATAATGGTGATGTATTAGAATACATTTCAAGGATTAAGAACATTCATCAAGAAATCATCAAGGGAAGTTTTCCTAAACTTGAAGATATTTTTTTGGTCTCCATCGTAATAAATGGATTGCCTCAATATTATAAGCATTTTATTGAGACTTTGCAAATAACTGATAATTTATCATCTGTGACCTTTGATTCACTTAGTGAATTACTATCTTAACACAATAAATCCTTTAGAAAAAAAAACAGTCAGGAGAAGATCTTCTTTTCACTAAAGATGAAATTTCTAAAAGAAGAGGTAAAAAAAAATATGGAAATTTTCAGAATCAGTCTTCTAATCATGGTAGTGGCAGAGGTTGTGGTCAAGGTATAGGTCATAGCAATTTTAATCAACAAAATTTTCAAATTAATCCTCCCAAAAATAATGCACAGTCAAGAAGAGGCAAGAATTCCAGTCAAGTAAGATGTAAAAGATGTTTAAATATGGGACATTATGCATCAAATTATCTTACAAGCAATGATCAATTGCCAAAATTTAAGTAGACATCAAATTCAAATTATCAACAATCAACTCAATATGCAGAGGATCAAGCTTACTGGTATGATCAATATGAATATGTTTTTACAACAGTTCAACAAGAATATTCATTTGAAAATTATTGGATATTGGACAGAGGATCTGCTCGACATATGACTTATCACATAGACTATTTTTGGAATTAACAAGATGTTCAACTAAATACCATCTATTTGGATGATGATACAACTCATGTGCCTCAAGGAAAAGGTTCAGTGAAAGTATTTCTCCCCAGAATTGGTGAAAAATGGATTTCAAATGTTTGGTATGTACCAACTTTTAAGAAAATTTGTTACCTTAGTCACAATCTAACAAGTTGGACATAAAATAATCATTCAAGATGGTTTGGCAAATATTAAGTGAGAGAAAGATAACTTGAAAAAAATAATGACAGGATATGAAGATGGGAAATTGCTAAGGATGAAGGGAAAAGTTATCCCAAGAAAGCATGATCTTGCAGCAACAATTAATTCTGAAATGTCTTCATTTAGATTATGGATTTTTTTATTTGGTCACTTAAACTTATATAGTCTCCTGAAACTTAAGTCCCAAGATTTGGAAAATGGTTTGACAACTTTCAAGAGAGAAAATTCTAAGTGTGAATCTTGTATTTTTGGCAAGAAAAAGTGAGAACCTTTTCCAACCAGCTCATGGAGAGCAACAACGTATTTGCATTTGATTCACAGTGATATATGAAGACCAATGGAATCTTCTTTTGGTGGATGTCGATGCTTTATATTTTTCATTGATGACTACACTATAATGACATGGGTGTAATTTTTAAAGGAAAAGTGTAAAGATTTTTAAAAATTTGTAAATTTTCAACACACGGTTGAAAATTCAACAAGAGAAAAGGTTGCATCTTTGAGAACATATAATGGAGGAGAATTCGCTTCAACTAAATTCAATGATTATTGTTGAGACAATGGAATTCATAGGAAACTGACAAATTCCTATACTCCAGCGAAGAATGGATTTACTGAAAGGATGAGCATAACTCTCATGGGAATGGAAAGATCTATGATGTAGTTTAAAGTGTTGAGCACAAAATATTGGGCTGAAGAAGTCCATACTGCCAATTATCTTATAAATCGATCACCTACATCAACTTTATATGGAAAAACACCTTATGAAGCTTGGTATGGGTTTAAGCCCAAGGTAAATAATCTTAGGGTTTTGTCTCAACATGTTATTATTTCGTTCCTTGGGAAAATAGGACTAAATTAGAAAACTGAAGTATGAAGTGTACCTTCATTGGATACTCTGATGAAAATCAAGGGTATAGGTTGCTTATGGAAAATTCATTGTTATTAGAGATGTAATTTTTTTATGAAACTGAAAGTACAATTTTTGATGAGATTAATCATCTCCTTAGTCGTTTAGAAAACAAAAAGACTAAGAGTAAAGGTAAGTTGAACAAGTCAAAGAAAACATTTTGGTTTGAAAAGTCTTTGTTTCTTTAGAAGACATATCTTCATCAAAAAAAAATTTTGATTCATCTAATAATGAAACTACAAAAGAATCTTATGATACTGAAACTTTAAAAGAATTTCCTCCAACCTCAGATACTTCAAATTAAAGAAGAGCCTCATCTTTTGAAAATCCTCTTTTCAATAATAATGGTGATTCAAATACACAATCCCATCAACATAACAATCCAAAGTGGGTCTAACAACTTCTCAAAGATGTTCATTCAGATGAAATTTACAAAACAGGAACTAGGGGATCTTCAAGAGAAGAAATTAATTTTTCTCATACTTCCAGTGAACCTATTTTTGGCACTGAAAGTCACGCTTTGACTGGTAAAGTGTAATCTCAACACCCATTAGTAGGTTTGAAATAATTTTTTATGTTAAGGTGGCGAATGGATATAAAAAAACAGTGAAATTGTGCCAATCACAGTAAGTTATAGATAAGATGCACCAACAAATGAGGTTTTGAATAACTTGGATGAGGGTTTAGATAATAAGATGAATAGGGGGAAGACTTATGTAAGAAAAGTGAAATATATATACCATTTACATAAGGTAATACTAATAGATATATGAAGAAATCCCTCCGAAACAAGGACTTCTTAAATAAAAATGGAAACTCTGATGAAAACATGAGCAACATCACAACAAATCCTTCATTGTAATGCAGATACAATATATCAATTGAAACCTTCAATAGATGCAAATTAGAGGAAGACAAAAATAAGATGATAAAAGGAAAATACTGATTTCTATTAACCAAAAAGTCTTAGGTATGGTATATAGAATCAGAGTTGTCTCTATTACTTTCACAATCTCAAAAAGATGAGTCTCATTACAATCCTTTGAACCTTATAACTGAGCTACAATGTTTCCTTTATAGTCTAGACTGTCAATGACTGATTTACAATATTCCTTATCCTAGGATCCTTGTGCCCTCAAGAAGCATGGAAATAGGTGGAGAACAAAAAATAACTAAACTTCTAAAAACTAGGCTAATGTTGGCAACACCCTTCACATTTCATTATTGTTGATGAATTGTCCCTTTGAATGCATTCTTCCTTTGGAAGGTGGCTTCCTAGATTACAACTAACCCTAAGAAAAGTGTCATGCATTCATTTTAACATCTGGAAGCTATTAATTCCCTCAAAATCTCCAGAACAAGAGTTCGCAACATAGTTCACAGCGCCAACCTGTATAAGCTAGTTTGCAGCGCCAGGCCCTGCGAAATTTCATGTAGCTTCTCTTTTCTTTTGAAAATGCCTCAAAAAATTCCAAAACCATTGCGATTTCCACCAAATTCTATAATAGCATATGATAATGACATATGAATAAGAAGATAACACACCCTTTTATGAACATAATTTCTCAAACATGACCATCTTCAAAATTGCAAAATACAAAACCAGGAAACTGTCAAAATTGATATGAATTAAGGTGTTCATATTCTTCATTCTCTGACTCTGGAGCTCCTCATGGAGGCATATTTAGCTAACATATACATATTCTTCTTGGCCTTGTCCTCTTTGAAAGGCTGCAACTCCAACTTTAGCCTTCTGATCTGAGCCTGAATGGAAGACACTTGTATCAACTACTTTTCATTTAGCTAGTTTTGTGTTTCTCAACCTATTTGAGCTTCAGTAACAGGACAAGGTATATTTTAATAAATAATATGAATGAAAAAATTGTTTAAAAATATCATAGAGGATATCAAAATAGAAATTTACAGAACATGTCTTATCAACCTCAAACTTGTTTATAACCTTACTACTCTTTTGCAAAACTGAGGTTGGCCTCCACGGGTGACAAATTTTGTAGTGCATGCTGAATAGGAGGGTAATTGAATGGATTATCTTTTATAAGACATGTTTTTAAAAGGTGTTGTAATAGAGGGTTCACAATGCCAAGCTTGTTGTACAGAATTCGCAGTGCAAGAACAGGGTTTTGCAGCATTTGGGAAAGGTAAGCCAAGCAGGAAAAATGGATGGTAGGAGCTTGGGATGCATCGGGATCAATGAGAAAGTTCAGAGTATATAACATGGTTTGGGACCTTTGAAAGAAAACAAACAAGACAATTTGTAGCACATGTCACTAGTTTGCAGTGCCCGCAAGGAAAAATAGCTAACAAAACCTTTATTTTCCTTCGAATAAAGAAACAATTCTCATGGAGTACCTCATGACCTTGAATTGGAAGATGGTATATTTGAGTTTGAAAAATGGTGTCTGCAAGTAGCATAACCTCCAACTCGCCTTCTCCATCCATTTCAAAGAACCTAGTTCATAGCGCTTGTTTGTAACACCAGTTCACAGTGCTGAGTTCATAGTGTCTGTATGTAACACCAGTTACCAACACCAAGCTGAAAAATTCTTTGTACGCTTGGAGAAAATAGTAAAAAGAATTCATGACAATAATCCCTAGATATTGGTTTAAAAATAAGCTCTGAAAACAAGGAGATCTTCAATTGCATGACCCATAAATTCAATGATGGCTATGAATGCAAGATGTACCTTTGAAAGCGCTGTGAATTCTCCTAGTTAGTTGGCAACATATATATCAAACTTGATTTGACATCTTAACGAGTAGAGGTGAAAAAAGGATGGGTCAGCGTATAACATGGAGAAAGTGACATGTCACGATGATGATTGATAATTTAAAAAAAATATGACTCATGAAGGTGAGTATCCAATAGTTATGAAAAAAAGACACAACTCAATGAATATTTAGACTAAAGACAAAGTAACCATATCTTATTCACACCAAAAAATGAAAAATGACTGTGGAGAAGGGCCATAAAACCTATAACTTAATCAACACCTTATGACTCAAAATAAAAAACCTAAAGAATTTTTTACTCTTGCAATTTGTATGTGATAACACCTACTTATTTTGCTGAAGCAGCTGAACATAAAGGATGGAAAAAAGAAATTCTTAATGAATATGATTCAATACTTTCAAATGGGACTTGGAACTTAGTTGATTGTCCACATGATGTTAAGCCCATCAGATCTAAATGGGTTTATCGATTAAAGTACAAGCCCAATGGTAAAATTGACAAGTACAAAGAAAGACTTATTGCTAAAGGTTTTTCTCAACATGAAGGAATTGATTATGAAGAAACTTTT
>CBVK0101098757.1:0-29491 GCA_900067695.1 Picea abies
TATACCTTTCTTTTGTGCAAACCCCTTTACAACAAGTCTAGCCTTGTACCGCTTTTCTCCTCCATATTCTTCCTTTAACTTGTAAACCCATTTATTCTGCAATGCTCTTTTTCCCACAGGCAACTGAACCAAGTCCCAAGTCTAGTTATTTTCCAAGGAATCCATTTCCTCTTTCATGCTTTGCTCCCACTTCTTTTTGGTGTCTACCTGCATTGCCTCTTCATAACATTCTAGTTCACCAGAATCAATCAACAATAAATAATATAATGAAGGAGAGTCTCGTTCAGGGGGTACACTTAACCTGGTAGATCTTCTAACAACACTTGCGGGTGTTTGAGGTACCTGCTGCTCTTGCTGTTGTACATTTGGATTTTTAGGTTCCTTTGGAATTTCCTTTTCAGTGATTTCATCAAGCACTGTGTATTCTTGTTTTTCTGTTTCCTGTTTCTTTCCCTGCAACTGATTGATCCCTGCATAAGGATAGTCCTCGATCACAGGAATCTGACGGGCCCACTAGTCGAAAAATTTGTCATCAAAGGCCTGCTTGATTCTCCCCACACCCTGTCTAGGTAACAAAGTTGCCCACCTACACAATGCCAGAAAGGAGGCAATATGGCCTCGTATTGTCTCGCTCGGGTTAAGGCTTGGAATTCTCTCGAAAAAGAAAGTGCACAAAATAGTCTTGAACCCGAAGTTCTTGTTCATTCTTGTTCACCAGTTAGTTAGTTTTTTTTTCGTGCATGAGAGCATTGTAGTTATCCAATAAAACATAGTGGCATCTAGACATTGAACTGCACAATGCATCTGTGCACGGGAAGCCTGATGAAGTGTTGTGGATACCGTGAATTACCCAATCATGGAGAGTACTATCCGAAGATTGAGGCTTGTGATCTTATGTATTGGCACCTAAGAGCCTACTTTCTCAGTGCCAGTCTCGAAATACATCCCAATGTAGTCCTCTATGTTCTCGAAATAGTGATGGTTCCACCCTTCTAAAGAGGCCAGTCAAAAATTAAATGTCCTTCATCATCGAAGCCAATGATTGACCCTCTGGCATGAAGACCTCTACATTTGGATGCTAGTACTTTATCAAGTGGTCTAGTAATCTGGGTTGTGCCCTCATGAATGGACATTGAAAAAACTTCCACATACCACACTGCTTAAGCATGGCAATGGCCCCTGGATCCTCCTCTACCAAGACATCTAATTCTTCATGTTCCCTTTCCTACCAATGAACATACATCCTGTTGGAAAACAATTGGTGAGGTTAGCCACTTGTTTCACATTTTTTGAAAGATAAAGGAGATGTAGCGGGTTGTCTTTAAGACAGTCGCGTATGTACATGGACTAAGTGTTACTTTGCACGCGTACATACGCGTGTTGGGCATGGAAACCTGAGTACATGCAGGCCCGACCCTTTTACAAGGGTGCACAACCTCCAAATAATAAATTAAGCAATAAATAATGGATTAAAATGAAAGGAAATGTCATTTGTACTTACTTGGGTAAGGTTTGAGGATCCTTCATCCACCGTAGCTCCTTGAATTCGTGTTTTGAGGAAGAGGGTTTTTTAACCTTTTGGTTATTTTCGAAATTGCAATGGTTAAAATTAGTTGTCCACCTCTATTTATAGACTTTTTTGGCCATTTTTGCCCCAGTTTGGTCCTCTTTTTCCCTTTTCTTGGCTCGGTGGCTACTTGAGTTCCTTTTTGAGAGATATTTGGGTCGTTCTACTAAACTTGTCCTTTTGGTTTGGTGTTTTTATGAGATGGGTTACACTCATATCATCCCATTGTAAAAGTCATTTTCTAACCTTTGCATATAGGTTAGATTCTCACCACCTTGCATTTTGCATATTGTTGACTTTTTCACTTTGCCATAGGATCGATCCCACCGAAGTGAAACACAAAACCTTCTCTGGTGCTTTAGAAGTGTCGTGATTAGGTGGTAGAGACTTCCTCTACATGGATGTCCTAGGTATATACTTTGTTGCATTTTGGTGTCCATGATGGGAGTTTTCTCCATAGGCCTCGAAGTTTAGTCTAGCCATGATTACATTTCAAAGCCTCATTCTTCTTCGTTTGTTCTGGCTCTTACCCGAGTGGCTCTCCATGAGCATGGTTTGTTGTCTTTCAGGCTCGCTTAAACTTTGAAATCAACATATAACAAGAGCTTATTTATTCTTTTCAGTCTCGTCTGGATTACTTAAGAAAAGAAGCCCCCCTCGACTCTTCTTTAAGCCCTATTCAAACTCTCTAAAATTCAAAATATTGCAGAGTGATCTTGTTGCCCTTCACGCTCATCAAACTAAAATTTTAAGGCACATCTATCCGACGGTAGTTTACGCCTTTTTTGGTCCAAACAGTTAATTTACGAATAAAGGAGTGCCATAGGAGCTTTGGTTCACTAAGAGAGTATTCTCAAGCATACGTTTAACACTTTTTTGGGCTTTAGGGACTAAATTTTCAAGGGCCATTCTCCTTGGTTTTGGTTATCTCTTTTTTGGGCCTTGGAGATTATCTACGAAAAAGGAACCCCCTTGGAGTCCATAGTTAAGCTCTTTTCAGACTCCCTAAATATGAAAAGATCGTCAAGTGTCCTTGTTCCTTTCACACTCATTAGTTGGTCTAGAAGAAATATCTATTTGGCATAAGTTTAAACCTTTTTCTGGCCAATAGATTATAAAGGAAAAAGGTACACCTCGGGAGACATGTCTCGCCGAGAGAGTTCTCCTAAGTTACATTTTATACTTTTTCGAGCTAAGATGTCTAAACATAGAAAAAGACTACGAGTCCATAGTTAATCTCTTTTCTGACTCCTTAAAATTGAAAATATAGCCGAGTGATGTTGTCTTAGTCACACTCGTTAAAATGTTGTCTACATCTTTTCGGTAAAAGTTTAACCCTTTTTCAAACCAATTGGACTAATTATGAAAAAGGAACACTTTGGAGTCTTCTTTTAGTGTTTTTCAAACTCTCTAAACATGAAAAACCATCGAGCTTACCTTCTCTAGGCTCGTAAAACTTCACATGGAAGGAGTCATGTTATGTCATACTTAATCGCATCGCATTTCTCATCCTTCCATATTTGGCCTAATGTTGGCTTCATGTTGCCATTTACTAAACCTTCAAAGCATTCCTTAAATGCAAGCCTCGTAGCACTTTTTCCCTCGCGATCTGGCACCTTGACCCATAGAGGAATTTTCCCGAGTGTCCTTATCCTGCACATGTCTCCTTGCACTGAGCAACAATATGTTCCATGCACTTGAAACTAGTTTGCTTGCCCGTGAAACTCGTTCCTCCTTTGTAACATAGCATTCTTTTATTCTTTTTCAAGCTCGTTAAAAATTTGAAAAAGACAAAAAAATCAAATATTCCAAAAAGAGGGGACCGGATATACATTCTGTTTTTTTCAACAGCAAGATAGTTGCCCTTGGACAAAGCACATCCTTCTGTTTTTTCGCCAAGCATTGGGATCTAGTATGACCTTAGGAAGTTGTTCTTGTTACATAGATTTGTGTCCTCCTCATTTTGGTTACTCTTCGAAACATATAGAGAGTTTTTTATGCCTCCTGTATTACAGACTTATATCAATACTCCGATGCCTGAGTCTCATAATTTGTCGTTCTTTTGTCCAAGGGAATTTTTATCCAACCTGAGTTGGCCATTCTATAGTTTATCTCTTGAATTTCACGAGTCGTCCATCCTGAGAGTCCAGTCAAGTTCGGATTCAAAATCAATGAATTTATGTGCCTGATGACCGAGATCCTCTAGTCTTTCCCCGACAACATGTTGAACACCTTAGGGTAGTAAGTCTTACACTCTTATTGTACTCCTACCTGAGTTTTTTAATATCTTGAAGTTGTTGCTCGAGCAATAAAGTCCACATTTCTAGCCACAGGCATGAATGCTTCTTGAAGATGTATATCATATTGTATTTGTATATCTTCAGATGATCTTGATATGTAGATTTGTTGTGTATTATTCGTGACTGCACTTTATACAGACATTTATATTTTGTCTAGTAGTCATATGTGACATGTATCTGCAGTGTTCTTGATTGGCAGAGATGCTTAGTTCATCTTGAGCATGGGTATGCCCACCTCGAAGAGATTATCATTATTTTGCAGATGGCACGCTCACAAACACTCATCTCGGGCTCATTCAACTTCGTGCCTTCCCACTGTGTAAAGATATTGTAATGTATTTCGACCATCAGTTGCTCTTCTGACCTCACACATTTGGGGGCATCTTTCATAGTCCAAAAATGCCTTATCTGTGCATACAAGACATTGGCCCTTCCATTTACATACTTTGCCAAAATATGTTGAGGCTTCCCCTCAAAAAGCCATTTTTTGGATAGTGTATGTACCTTGCTGCACTAATAGCCCGTGTACACACATGTGTTGCATGCTAGTTAGCCCACCTACATACGCGAGTTGCATGCTAATTAGCCTGCGTTTACCTCCAAAAGTTGCAAAAAATATAAAATTGCATGGAATTCGACGGATTTTACGGGCTATAGAGGGTTTCCTAACCATTTTACCCCCTGTAGCCCGTCCCCAGACCGAATAACCATCTTTTTCTGATATAAAAAGAGGTCCTGGGGAGTCATTCAAGAACAAAAGCAAGAGAATAAGAAAACCCTGCCAAAATCCCTTCCCCTTCTTAGCCCAAGATTTGCATCATATTCTAAGTTTTGGCCTCAACCTTCCCCTCCAGCCTTTCTCCTTATGTAACCCTTCCTCCTTCCCTTGGTGATATGTTTGGTCATGAGAAGCTAATGTGGGATTGATTCACTTGGAGCCATGACAAAGGAGCTCAGACTTGGTTTGTGTAGCGATTACTGACAAAGGTTGTAATCCTTTTTGTCTTGAAATTGAATAAAAAGTTCATTCTTGTCCCAAAACCCTATGTTTACATGCTTTTGTTGATTTGTGCATTTATATATGCGTCTAAAATTTTAAAGTTATTAGTAGAGATAGCATATGTTGTTGCATTGTATTCCTAATCTTTTGCAGGCCAGCTTTGGGAGGAGACCAGTAATCTAGGAGACGACAACAAGCAAAAGAGGCCAACACCAAATGCAAGGACTAAAGGTGCACTCATTAATCCTCTTTCCTTTCTTTCTCATCACTTAGTTCAGTTGGTTTTGGGGTAGCTTAAGGGTAGAACAGTCTTTTAAGAGATTTAGCGATCTGCCTTTACCTTAGACCCAATATAGGGGGATTTTCCCTGTAGCAAACATGCCGACAAGCATGTACATGTGTTACTACATTCATTGCTAAAACAGAGACATGTATTGGGATTGCAAGATACATATGTAAAACTGCTGCGATAATCTCATCTTTCTCCTCCTCGTGTAATAAAAAAATTTTGGGCACTGTTCACCAGGTTATGAACCCTTGTATACGCCCACCCATCCATCATCCTTTCAAGCATTTGGCTCTCTATTTTAGTGTTCTATTATATTCACATTGTGACTGCAAGATTTTATTTGTGTCCATACATAGATCTATACACTGCAATTGAGCAAGCACATATTGTATATAACATTAGATCACAAATTACGGGGGAATTTGTTTTTTTTCGTTTATTGTTGTTGTGAGGAGGGATTTTCTCATATGCCTATATGTTTGCTTGTTGGCTGAAAATTTCTCATCTGCTTGTATGTTTGCTTGCTTTTGTTCTCCAGCAACGGAACTGAACATTTTTGTGTTTGATAATGTGCTTGTTATATTGTTGTTTTTATTTTCATCTGTTGCATCCTTTCCCACTTGTTGTTGGTGTGAAACCATATCTTCTCTTTTTCTATTAGTTGATGTGAAATAAGAAGTCCATAAATATTTTAAGGTATCTTCGTTGCAACTAAAAACTTTGAGGGAGGGCTTACACCATAGATTTCAAAATTTTGAGTTGTGATGGGAATTTTAGTTATGTTTATTGATGTGAAGTATGAAATCCTTTGTTTTATTGAGTAATAGTTGAAGTTGTTATTGTCGGAACGTGATTTGAAAATTTTGAGAAGGGAAAGGTCTAGGATGCGGGGAATTGGCCTTAAAGAATGATGATAAATGAGTTGTGTTGTATGGGAAAGCTTGAATCTCGAAATATGCAGGCATTATTTGAATCCTTTAAATCGGCATTGAATCCTTGAGAATGCTTTAATGAAGGCGTTATTTGAAGAAATCTACACTGAGTAATTTCTCTTACTTAGAAATGCAAATATTTGCTTCAGAAGCTATAAGCTCATTAGTGTATGAATGTTAGTTTATTTGTATAGAAATAGTGTTTTTCAAATATTTCTGCTATAATCTACAAGGGTCTTGCATAAATCCCTACATCGATGAATAAATTTGTTTAAAAGAAGCTCATTTTTTGTTTATGTTTCAGTACAAGTTAAATTAAACGCATATTTTCTTGGAAGAGGAATCCTCTATTAAATTTAGAATTTATGGTTTGTTCCATGGCTACATTTACCATAATCAAAATGTTTCTGGTGTAGGGCATACTTTAAGAATGTCGAGCTTGCAGAATAATTAGTTATTGCACCTGGAGACAACTTGTGGATCTCTTCTTTACAAGCTTGAGGTAATGTTCAATGTTTCTTGTATTTATTTCAGGTAACACAAAAATTATAAGGTTTGGATCATATGGTGGGTTTGGTGGCTAAAAAATGCTTAATTTCATTTAATATAGGACAAAATGGGAGAGTCGAACGAGGAAAGAGATAAAACGTTGCTCCAGCTTGAACACAAATGCTTGGAAGTTTACAGATGGAAAGTAGATCAATCAAATCGAGCATGGGATCAGCTTCACCAGAACATTGCCGATTGCAAAGAAGAGCTTGCTTCCATTTATTTTTCCCTTGGATTTTTCCCTACCATGCCTAAATAGGTCCAAATAACAAGACCCTGAAAATGTTTGTCTTTGCAGTTTGCATCATGATTTTTTTATTTTTATTTTTAAATCTTATAGGACTCTAATTTTGTTTTGGTTTTACCTACTCCGTTTAGGGAGACAGATGAGAAAGAAGCTTGAAGGAGCAACTAGAAGCAAGATCTCCTCTATTGGAAGAAATGCGTTGAAGAAAAGAGGAACATATTCAACAAATTCGGGATGTTAAAATGCAGATTCAGAAGATTTCAAATGAAATTACTCGATGTGTAGAACTTAGTTTGTCTGCCTTTACAGTGGACAAAACTGATCTCTCTCCAACACTAGGTAATTCTCATTTATGTGAATATTAAGAAGAGAAAGAAACTAATGGGCATGACCTAAGATTGAAAGGAAAGAGATAGGTTTGGGTCTGATGTCTCTCAGTGGGTTTGAACCTTGAAGAGGTTTCTACATATAGTTGATTTCAAGGTTGTTGCATGGGCAGGATGGGGTGGAGGGGGTGAACATAGGGGTGACTGACATGTCTGTGGAGGCATGTCGCAACTACCTCAAAGAATGGGGCCAACAACTACCTCAAAGAATGGGAAAAAAAATGACACCTAAATGAATGACAGTTGGAGTGGTATTTGGGAGGTCAATCCAATGGACAATGAAGGAGGCAAGGGATAGGTAGAAAACAAAGGAGGTAGTGGTATTGGTTGACGGGTTTCAGAAAAAATTTGTCCCTGCATACATGCCTTCGACATAAATATCTCCATCATACTTATTTTGAGTTCAGTTAGTTATATGTAGTAAGTTTGTGTGCTTTTGATTTATTGTCCTCTACCACCAAGTTTAAGATATCCTCTCCATTTTTAGGTTACTAGCTTCATCCATTTTAATAGAAAAGGGTCAGGTCTTTAATTAACACTAGTGTCAAACACATAACACTATATAAATGGAAGAAAATATTAAGTCAATGTTGAGATTTAAAATAAAATAAAAAAGTGAAATGAGAAGCAAGGTTGCTTGTTCTCTGTTATTTTATGTCATGTACCCATCCAGATTGCTACTTTCTTCTTTTCCTTATACATATTTATCTCTATATTCTTCTAATTTTACCCCAATATGTAAGGAACACACTATTTGTCCCACGTCCACTGTATTTTTCTTCTTTCTTTACTTCCACTCTTTAAATAGGAGATCACACGTATTTATTTCTTTACTTCCAGTCTTTAAATGGGAGATCACACATATTAAGGGATTATGTTGATATATGTGAATTCATTTGGAGATCATCTCCTCGAAGTAGTATTCAAGGTTTCCCCCTCAAAATGGTCAGTGATATAATATGTTATTTCTCTAACTCATTATTTTTATCATGGATATTAATGGCATATTTGTTTTTATATCATCAATTGCGAGGAAAGTATCCTTTCAAGTGGTATCAAAGTGGTATATCCCACCCACCCCATTACTTTCTTGGAAATCATTTTTATTTGACACTTCTAAAATCGCAAAATAAAATAAGTCAACCCTAAAAGCACCCAACCATAGCAACAACCCTAGAACACCTAAATCCTAGCCCTAACACTCCATATGTCCATTCCTCTTTATTCTCATATCCAAGTAGTCATACTAGAACACTTCGCCCAACCACAATAGGCCATACATGATTCAGACACACTTATGGTATCACTTTTCCTTCACACCTTGACTAGCTCAACGATGTCATTTGGAAAGAATAATGTGCATGCCTTGAGAACATAGATATGTCATCCATCCATTAGATTAGTACCTTCGAAGTTGAGATGTAACCTCTCAAGAAAATACCCAAACAAATGGAGAATATAATTAATGTCTTTAAATAAGTCCAAGAATCACATTTCCCTTTAAGTTTTGGGTCTAGTTTGGGATTAAGTTCCTTCTCTGGTTTGACTTATTCCCTTAGGTTGTAGCACCAATTCTTACTCAATATTGACATTAAAAAGTTTGATGATACGAATGTGAAGACTTGGTTGGCCCAATTGGAACAATATTTTCTTCTACATCAAGTTCCCTTGAATAAGATGGTACCCTTCGATGCCATGCATCTAAATGTTCAATCATTTAATGTTACCAAGGATGGTAAACAAAGAGGCCACTTGGCCAATTCTACACCTAGGATGATTTATCAAAGAATTTGTGAATCAATTTGGAAATTTGTAGGAAAATGACTACTTCGGCAATCTCACTAAAGTACAACAAACAAGAATTGTCTAAGACTAGCAACACAACACCAAAAACTAGTCACTTTTGTGACTGGTCTCAACATCCAAGAGCTTCTTGGGATTTATATTGGAGGGGTTCACAATGACATTCAACATGATGTTAAAATGCATCATCTTACAAACATCTCTACAACAATGAACTTGACTAGAGTGATTGAGACCAAAAATATTGTCATATGTCATCCCTCGTACTCTATTATTGATAAAGATAAGGCTTCCATCATTTCTCCACACCTTCCATAATCAAACTACTCTTAAAGAAGTAGAAGAACATTGTGCTCAAGATATTTCCTTTCATAGTAACATCAATTGGCCTAGAGGGTATGAACACGTAGAATAGTTCGACCTCCTTATTCTTGAGATAACCAAGAAGAGGAATAAGACCAACTTGCTGAAATAAAGCCTCCCGTGAAAATAATTGAGAAAATAACACTATTTGAACTACAGGTCCCCATAGTATCCACACATACTCTTGTTGGTTTAGCCACCCCATCGACATTGCAAGTGTAAGGTCACGTCAAGAAGCAAAGAATTACAACTCTCATTGATTCCAAAATCACCCACAACTTGATTTCCCATGGGTTAGGTGCACACCTCAATTGCCTTACATACCTTGTCAAAGTTTTTTAAGTCATCATTACCAATTTTGGAGCAATTTCTTATAGCAAATTATGCCAGAATGTCAAGTTGATCATGAATGGTTATCCACTATCCACCCCCACATATATTATCAATCTAGGTGGGATTGATGTTGTTCTTAGAGTCTAATGATTTCACACTCTTGCCACAATTTCTATGAATTTTGTTATTATTGTAGTTCAAGAAATATGGTCACACTTATACACTGAGTGGGGTGAGAAATTCCCCATATTGAGTTATTTATTCTCATAGGATGGAAAAACTGCTCAAAAAAGAGTCTAGGGGAGTTATTGCGTGTCTTTATAGTACTCAAGGAGATGGTACTTTTGATATTCCTCAATTGAAGTTTCAAGCAATCATGGACGTGCATGCTTAGGTATTTCAAAAGCCTCCTTCATGCCTCCCCACGTCATGCAACCATGACCACACCATAGTGTTTCTTGTAGGGAGCATCCCTCCCAATATTATGGAGTATTATTATCCTTACCAAAGGAAAAGTGAGATCTAGTGCCTCGTTTAAGAATTAGTGGATGCATGAGTCATTAGACCTAGTCATAGTTCCTTTTTTATCATCTTGGTAAGAAAGATGGATCACGACACTTGTATATTGATTATAGGGAATCAAATAAAATTACATTGAAATACAAGTTTCTCATTCCAATGAGTTGATGGATGAACCCCATGGGGTTGCCTACTTCTCTAAACTTGATGTTCATTTGGGTTATCATCCAATTAGAATCCAAGAGGAGGATGTTCACCAAACAACCTTCAAAACTCATGAGGGTCAATATGAGTTTTTGGTTATGCCATTCAACTTGACCACTTTTCAAAGCCTTATGAATAGATCTTTGAGCCTTACTTGTGAAGGTATGTTCTAGTCTTTTTTTTTTCAGGACAAATTGATTTTTAGATGGCTTGACCACATTTCACATTTAATAAAAGTTTTTTTTAAAACAAGCTTCCTCTTATCATAACTAAGGGTAATGTGCCCAAATTTAGCATCATGGGGGATCCATTAACATAATTCATTTTGGTCCCTCTTTAGCTAAAGAGTGGTGAGTGGGAGGTATCTATTCCTCCAAAGTCACTCGGGATTTGCACCTAGCCCCAACTATTGTTTTGTGCAATGGTGCACCATAAGCATGAGCGCAAACACTAACATGTCACTGGTGGGACTTGAACCTTGGTGGGGGATATATTAGCTAATTGTTGTCTCTGACCAATCAAGCCACTCTTGACACATTTATATGAAGGTTTTCAAATCTTAGAAGAGAATCAAATACATGCTAAGAAATATAAGTGTGTTTTTGTTTAGCGATAAGTTGAATACTTGGGGCATGTGATTTCTAAAGGATGGGTCAAAAGTGATCCACAAAATATTCAAGTCATTGTAACATGGCTCATTCCTCATTACATTATGGGGTTAAGAAGCTTCTTAAGCCTCCCATGAAAATAATTGAGGAAATAACACCAGTTGAACTAGAGGTCCTCATGGTTTCCATGCATGCTTTAGTTGGTGTAGTCACCCCACTAAGATTGCGAGTGTAAGGCCACATCAACAAGTAAAGATATGTGGTTCTCATTGATTCCAAAATCACCCACAACTTCATTGATTGCGGGTAGGTACACACCTCCATTGCTTTACATACCCTATCAAAGTTTTAAGTCATCACCGCCAATGGTGGTGCAATTTCTTGCAGCAAATTAATTCATAATGTCAAGTTGAGCATATGTGATTATTGAGTCTCCACCCCCATGTATATTACTAGCCTATGTGGGATTGATGTTTTTCTCAAAGTTTAATGATTTCACACTCTCACCACAATTTTTATGATTTTTTTTAGTTATTATTGTAGTTCAAGCATGATGGTCACACTTATACACTTCATGGGATGAACAATTCCCCGAGCCTAGTTATTTCTTCTCGTGGGATGGAAAAATACTCAAAAAAGGGTCAAGGGGAGTTATTGCATGTCTTTATAGTATGTATGGAGAAGGGTACTTTTGATATTCCTCAATTGAAGTTTCAAGCAATCATGGATACACATGTTTCAAGCAATCATGAATACACATGATTAGGTATTTCAAAAACCTCCTTCAATCCTCCCCCCATCACATGACCATGACCGCACCATGGTGTTTCTTCTAGGGAGCATCTCTACCAATATGAGGGAGTATTGTTATCCTTGCCAATAGAAAAGTTAGATTTAGTGCCTAGATTAAGAATTAGTGGATGCACGAGTCATTAGACCCAGTCATAGTGCCTTTCCTATCATCTTGGTAAGAAATAAAGATGGATCATGGCACTTGTATATTGATTACAGGGAATTAAATAAAATTACAATGAAAGACAACTTTCCAATTCCAATGAATTGATGGATGAACTCCATGGGGCTGCCTACTTATCTAAACTTGATCTTCATTTAGGTTATCATCCAATTAGAATCTGAGAGGAGAATGTTCACCAACCAACCTTCATAACACATGAAGGTCAATATAAGTTCATGGTTATGCCATTAGACTTGACCAATGCACACTCTACTTTCCAAAGCCTTATGAATAAGATCATCAAGTGTTACTTGTGAAGGTATGTTCTAGTCTTTTCTTATGACAATTTACATTGTAGTAAGACATGGCTTGACCGCATTTCACATTTATTTAAAGCTTTTTTTAAACAAGCTTCCTCTTATCACAACTAAGGTTAATGTGCCCAAATTCAACATCATAGGGGATCCATTAGCATAATTCAATTCAATCCCTCTTTAGCTAAACAAATGTGAGTGGGAGGTATCTATTCCTCCAAATTCACTCGAGATTTGCACCTAGCCCCAAGTGTTGTTGTGTGCAATGGTGTGTCATAAGCACGAATGCAAGCACTAACATGTCACCATTAGGACTTGAGCATTCATGGGGGATATATTAGCTATCCATTTTCACTGACAAGGCAAACCACTCTTGACACATTTTGATGAATTTCTTCAAATATTAGAATATAATCAAATATATGTTAATAAATCTAAGTGTGTTTTTGGTCAACAATAAGTTGAATACTCGGGACATGCCATTTCTAAAGGAGGGGTCGAAGTTGATCCACAAATGTTCAAGTCATTACAAGATGGTTCATTCCTTGTTACATTATAAGGTTAAGAAGCTTCTTATGCTTCATTGGTGAATATAGAAAGCTTGTTTGTAATTATGCTAAAATTGTAGCCCCACTCACAACCTTGATAAAGAATTCATTTCCATGGTCTAATGAATATGATGCTTCAAGAACAGGACTTTGGTGCAGTCTTCTTACAGGAGGGTAGACCCATTTCCTTTGAAGTAAGAACCTTGAAGGTAGAGATGTATCCAAGTACACATATGAGCATGAAATGTTAACCTTCTTACATGCAATAGAGATATGGCATCAATATCTACTAGGACAAGGCTAAGAGTAATCTCTCTAGCCTTAAATGTCTTTTGGAAGTTGAACAAGTCTCTTCCGAAGAGGAAGATAAGTGGACAACTAAAATGTAGGGTTATGATTTTGAGGTCATCTACTAAAACTAAAGGACAACATTGTGGTTGATGCACTCTTTAGATAACACGCAGATACAACCCATGTATATTCCATATCAATCCTCTTTTTGATATGGATAGAAGCAACCAATTAGAATGTGTGGTGAGTTGAACCATCTACACATCATTTAATACACTAACTTCAATATGGTTCCAAGCCTCTTGAACATTACCCCTAGGAAGCAAACATTTGAAGGTATAAATTGTAAATTTTGTGCTCGTATTCTAGTTTCAAGAATAAATTCTATGTGAATTGCATGTCTCACCTATAGTGGGTCATTATGGATTTTTGAAGACATCTCATAGAACAAAATTCTTTTTTCTTGGAATATTCTTAAGGGCGATGCTTATAAATTTGTATTTGGGTGTGGGACTTGCCAATTCAATAATGGATAAATAGTCAAATCTCTAGGTTTGCTTCATCCCCTACCCATTCTAAATGAGTGTTGGGGGGAAATATTGTTGGATTTTGTTACCAAAATTCCCAAATTAGAAGGAAAACATTCTATCTTTATTGTTGTTGATAAACTTACCAAATATGGCCATTTATTAGCAATGTCATCCACTACCAAAGCTGGCCAAATTGCAGATGTTCTCCTCATGGATATTCACAAACTTTATGGTTGGCCCGAGGTGATTATATCTAATAAAGATCCTAAATTCGCCAATGACTTTTGAAATGGATAATTTAATCTCCAAGAAATTAAATTAGATATATTCATTTATAATCCTTTAATAAATTACTAGACTGAGGTTGTGGACAAATGGCTAAAAGGATACCTTTGTTGCTTCACAACTGACAAACAATTCCAATGGGTTAAATGGATTCCCATGGTAGAATGTTGGTATAACACTTCATACCATACAACCACCACGATGATCCCTTCTTAAGCACTTTATGGCTATCCTCGACCAAACCCTGACACTTACTTTACTTCTAGCTCCAAGGTTCAAATAGTCACAATTGATAGCAAAGGCAAAAGGTTCAAGATACCTCTACAACTTCTACTGAGCAATCTTATGTTGATGAAATAATGAGAAGATAAAAAATGGTTCAAAATGGCAGTTTGACATTAACTGTGTTTACTTTTTCTTTCAGTGTTATAACCACTATTTGTGAAGCACAAACATAGGCAAAAGTTATGCCCAATGTTCTATGGACCCTGCAAGATTGTCAACAAAGTCGAGGAAATTGCATATTCCTTAGAGTTACCATCATTTTCATGCATTCACAATGTTTTCCATGTCACGGGTCTAAACATGTTTATTGGGTAATAAATTATAGTTCATACATCATTACTTGAGTTAGATGAAGAAGACAAACTCATTTTGGAGATAGAATCAATTATAGACACCTAAAGCCAACATTTACATCACAATACCATCATTTAGTATCTAATAAAATGGAAATTTCTTCCTTCTAATGATGCCACATGAGAAACATAGAATTTCATTCAAAAGTACCCAAAGAACCAAAACTTTGAAGACAAAGGTTTTTCTAAGAGGGGGGAATGTTATGCACCTACTTGCATTGTTATTTTATTCTTCTTCTTATGTACATTCACATTTAGCTTACAAACAATTGTCCATGAAGCACAAACATGGCTAAAAGTTATCCCCGAAGTTCTATGGACTTTACAATATTGTCAACAAAATTAGGGAGACTGCATATTCCTTGGAGCTACCATTATCTTTACACATCCATAATGTCTTCCATGCCTTTGCTTTGAAAATTTTCATTGGGAAACATGTTAGAGTCAATAAATCACTACTTGATTTAGATGAAGAAGGCAAACTCTTTTTGGACCCATAATGAGTTGTAGACACCTAAAACCGACATCTACATCACGAGACCATCATTGAGTATTGGATCATAGGGAAATATCTTCCCTCTAATGATGCCACATGGGAAGCATAGAATTTCATTCAAAAGTACCCAAGATAATGGAATCTTTGAAGGCAAAGTTTTTTCTAAGAGGGGGCATGTTATGCACCTACATGCACTATTACTCTCTTCTTCACGTTATGTACTTGTATCTCAATCTTATTCTCTTTTTACCATGATACGTAAGAGTTGCACTATTTATCCCACATCCCTTACATTCCTCTTCTTATTTACCAATGTCACTCTTTAGATAAGATAAGATACACATTGAGGGGTTAGATTGATATATATGAACTCATCTAGAGGTTACCCCCTCAAAGCAATATTGGAGGTTGCCCCTTCAAAGGGGCGAGTAATATAATGTCATCTCCTTTTAATGCAATACTTGTTATTTCATCATATTGGATATTAATGACACATTTATACTTGTATCATCAATTGCAAATAATGTATCATTCCATTTGGGATAATGTAGTGACCATTGGCATAGGTTATAGTGACTGACACTTTTGCAAATAAAAATAAGTGAAACATTGTTCATATTGATTTGATCAATGTTAATAATGCCAAATATTTCCATACCACTTGATTGTGAGCATATTAACAAATTGTATGATCTTGTTGTGACATAAAAATTTTATAATTCTTCTTGGTTGTTGTTGATCATTGTTGCAAGAAAATGAAATAAATATCATGGAAAAAATATTTGTTGACTATGTATGCTAGTATGTTGTGAGTCAAATAGTTCTAATGCTAACTTGTATATATTCTACAACATCATGGATTTCAAATCCAAAGAACATTGTTTCATCTCATGTAATATGAATAATAAATGGAACGCAATCCTCGTGAAAGTAGCCACCCCCTATTTTTTCATGCAAGAGTTGTTCAAGGCTTCCATCAAGCATGTATTCATATGTGTGTAGATTTGTTTCCTAGTTGATATGAGGTGTGCAAGAAGATTAAGGAGGAAG
This sequence comes from Picea abies, assembly GCA_900067695.1. Taxonomy (NCBI): domain Eukaryota; kingdom Viridiplantae; phylum Streptophyta; class Pinopsida; order Pinales; family Pinaceae; genus Picea; species Picea abies. Next base: position 16,208 of record CBVK0101098757.1, read on the forward strand.
CCAAGTGTTAGGGTCATATGTGCTTCTTTCACTATGCATTTTGAGAGAGATCCATGAAGATCATTGCCGAAGGCATTGTGTCAATTTTCATGATTTCTTTGCATATGGAAAATTTATAAGATAAATGTATGCAAAACTTTGGGAAATAAGCACTTTGAAAAAAATAAACTAATGTGATTCGTTGTTGATGGTTTGTCTAATTGTATTGCACATAAAATATGAGGTAAAGCAATTACTATGCTCACAATAACAATTTTACAATTATATTGGTATCAATAGTGTTAATTTCCAAGAAGTTTAAATTGGATCAATGAGCTAACTTCATTTTGTTATTCTCTGTAATTTGGAAAGATTACAAACTATTTTGTAATAATTTTATCTTATGGAACTTTTCTTTATCTCTTGCATTTCATGTTGTTGAAATAATTAAATGCATGTAATTATTTTTTGAATTTTGTTTTAAAAGGTAATATATATTAGATGTATAAGATAGTTTTGTTAATGTCCAACAAATATTTATAAAAGTAGGTCAATGGGACTCAAAAGTACATCCATTGTGCCCCCGGGGTGTAGGGAAGTCGGTGATAGAGTGTATTGTTAAGGCACTCCATTATGTGAAGTCATTGGTTCGAAACCCCAACTTACCTTGTGTGTCGTTTATGGGGTATAGTGTGCACACTTGGAGGTTATAGTGGTAGCAGTCGGATAACACAACCATGTGTTACGCGATTACATGCCAGAATAGTTGATGATTTCGCTAGTAAAAAAAAATACATCCATTGTAAATACATAGTGGGACTACAAAAACAAATCCTATAACTATTCTATCGACAACAACAAAAAATTCAAGTACATAGCTAAAGTATGTACAAAATGAGTGTAGAAACAAAGCCATGGTAAAAACATGTAAGGTGAGCTAGAACTAAAAGCTGAGATCAAAAGAGAGGGGAGACAAGAAGGTTCCTTAGTTGAGTCATCCATCACTTTCAAGGGGACATTGCACTATCTAATAATGTCATATGTGTGTCACATGGAGATTACCTAGAGTTGAGAGTGTTGTTTGCGTTAAAAATTGAAGAAAAAAATACAAACTCTTATGTTCATTTACAACATTATTCCTTCTCATTATTTTATAACTCTTGCACCAAATGTCCCACTTTACCACAAGATTGAATATTATAAGGCCTCCCCAAATTTCTTTCTATCAGGCTAATTTAATCATTCATGTGGGTTGGGATAAAATTTGAGCATTGAGAATGCAATGACACATTAATTTTCTTTGTCTTTGATCTCCTAACATTTTGTTTCAAACAACATAAATGAATGATATTACTGCACCATTTGATCATTAAGAACAATTATTGTAGTTCTATGCAATCACAACCTTGTTTGTGAGTGATGTTTTTCAATTGATTTCCCATTAGTTCATCCATATTCTCTAGTAATTAGGTAACCACCAAGGATAAACCTCTACAACTTGTCCCCCCAAGTCATATTCATTTATAATAGCTATCTTATTTTCTTTATCCTCATCAAACTATTGTCCTTGCAAGTCATGAGTGTCATCAAGGAAATTATCTCACTAGCTTCGAGGCTAATTAATAATAGCAATATTTACACTATTTAAAGAATGATTCAACAATTAATTAATTTGAGGAAGTGGACCACTTCTTCATTGTTTTTATCATTCTCTACCATTTTGTTCTTCGACATATTTTGACAACCATGTTGATTAGGTTCCTTTCGTTTCTTTGTAGGATAACTATCATCGCCATCTATTGGTTTATATCATATTTGCCCCTTTGCAATTACTTGTAGAAACCCTGCTTGCTCTTGATGCCTTCCATTCTTATTAGTTCATTAACTAGAACTTTGAGGTGGCTTATGTGCATTTCTCAATAAATTGCCAATAGGTCAATCTAAGTCATCGATTGGCATTGTGAATTTTAAATCGCACCATCTCTTGCTACCTATTATTTTTTTCCAAAGAAATAACAACATAATCCTTTTATTATAAAAAACCAAAGGAATGCATTCAAAGAGCATGGCCACCAGGGCATTGTTAGGAAGTAAGATTAATTTCTAAGTTGGAAATTGGTCTGATCTTTCCTAAACATATAACAACAACCAAAAGTATTTATCCACCAGTAAGCTCCACGTCATTAAAAAACAAAAAAGGAAATATGTTTGGATAAGCTCGATTGCATTTTAAGAATAACAACTTTGGCTTGAAGGAAGAGGCCTTTGAGACATGTAGTCATCAATGTTGAATTGGATCAACCCCAAGTCCAGGAAGGACCTTCATCATACAAAAATTGATAACTCTTGGGGGTAGAGTTTCTTCCACTCCTTCCATTAACACCTTGTTTAATAAAGCTCCAAGGTTCCTTCTGTAGATCTGCATAGAAAGGGTATCAATAGGTTGATTGATTTATCTATAGATTTGATGGAAGTGGGTAGAGGACAAGATTCCCTTTAGGTCTTGTGCAAATTGCAATCTATCTTGTAACTATATGCTTCTTTGTTCTCTAGAACCTTGCATCCAATCTATCGCTAGTTTAGGGTCTCCACAAATGTTTAGATTTACCTAGCTTACTTCTCTTGCTAGATTCATGAGGATGGTATCTACCTTCACTTGTGAGAAAATGCTTGTGTTGGATCCTAAACTACACCCACATATGTTTATATTTGTCAAGCTTGCTTCTCTTGCTAGATTCACGAGGATGGTGTCTACCTTCAGTTGTGATAAAATGCTTGTGTTAGATCCTAAACTACACTAAAAATTATATATATATTTTAGGATGAGATAATCATAACAACCCTGTCTCCACTTAGTTTTGAATCCTTGTATGTTTCCCCATCGAAGAAACCATGGGTTAATTTTTCCATTATATCAGGGTTTGTCAGCTTCCTCTATTTTATTTGTTTTAATACTTTCTCATAATAGAGGTATTCTCCCTTGAGTTTGAGGAATGTGTCTGGAGAGTTTACTTGTTTTCATTGAAACAATGCCTCATTACTTGTGAGTCAAACTACCAAAAGACAAAAGATAGCAGGGAATGATGGTCCTTTATGACTTCATTGTATTCTAATTGAGGCTCCATTACTGCTTCAAATGTGTTTCCCTCTTGTCTTCCTTTTCCACTTGTAAGAGATTTCATTGTTGTCCAAACTTCCTTGGTGACATTTCATGTTAAGAAGAGATGGATGATACTTCTCCTTGCAATGGTCACAGTATCCAAAGTCCTCACTGAGACCTTTTTGAAATTTTTCCCAGGTTAGGATATTGTTGTTTAGAACAATCCAAAGAGAGATTATGGAACTAAAAGGGACATGAACCTTGCAAATAAAATTCCACTTATAAACTTATTGTGATCGACATTCTACCTTGTAGCCCAATTTTACTTTATCGTTTCCTCCATCCTCGACCCAAACCAAGTTGTTTGGTTGCTCTCTCAATCTAATGGAAGTTGCTTTAAGAGATCACGTGTAATCTTCCAACTCTCTTACTAATTCATCACCAAGAACAATCTAATTGCCTTCTTTGAATGGAAAGACCATTGGATGTTGTTTGACCAATCACATGCATCTCCCATGTAATGGATGTTTTTTTGCATACAAATTGTCTAATAAGGAGTTTCTGATAGTTTTGGAGTTTCAAAGGCCCCCTACCCAAGAGTCTATGCCCACCCTTATCTATTTTCCATTTCCAATTAGCCATGTTAAATGGTTTCTAACTAGGAGGAAGGCTCCCACTAAATATTTCCACAAAACTGATCCAAATCAAACTATTTTTCTCATATTTATAATCTAATCTTTTATGCTTTCAAGTTTCATGTATATATTCTTCGATAGAGTCTGCCATATACCTTACGAGGAAAATATTCTTTGGAGACTCTTAGCTACCGGGACTATGGAGAAAAGTGGAAGGTCCTTTAAGACCCATCCTCCTTCATGCTATCATTTTGCAATTCTCTCTTGGTTGCCCAATGAGATGCTTTGTTTTTCTTTTCTTCTCACCGATAGGTATCTAGGTACCATTTTATTTTACTTTACAAATGTAATCCATGGACATCTAGAAGACTGGAGTATATTATATCATGATTTTAACTGTTGACAATCTTCCTCCCATAGAGACCCATCTATTGTAGCATAAATTGATCTTCTTTTCTATCCTGTCATAGAGCTCAACCTAGTATTTGAATGATTAATTGTTTACCTTCAAGTGAAAGTCAAGATACTTTAGCCTGGTGGGTTAGCTCATTCGGTTCAAGCACATTATTTGAAGGTAGAGTTTGTTGTGAGGCCTTTTGCTCTAGTTCGACTAAGGTTTAAGTCCAATTGAGTCCTATTAGGTACCAACTACTATTGTGGTTGGTATTTGAGCCACCCTCCATTTGAATATTCCAAGGAAGAAGGGAGGATATCGCTAGTTTTTTCTTTGAAAAAAAAAAAAGAAACCAAGACACTTCATTCTTTCTATGAAATCCTTTACTAGTAAGGGGAGGTGAATTTTTACTCCCTCTTTGACATCTTCTACAATTTGGAAAAAGACTAGGGATGACTTTTGTAAGTTTACTTCTATTCATGTTGCAGTGCAAAATTGCTTCAAAACTTCCCCAAATGATTTTATTTCCCTATAACTTCCAACTCCAAACATAAGGCCATCATTTTCAAAGAGGAGGTGTGATATATTAAAATCCCTTTAGATTCAAATACCCTTAATTTTGTCTGCTTCCTTCAACTTCTTATAGTTTTTATTAACCCTTATACCATCAACAGGAATAAAAGAGGAGACAATGAGAAAACTTGCTCGAAATCTCCGTGAGGGCAGAAGAATCCTATAGAAAATACATTTACCAACACTACATGCATGACACTTGACAAGTAATCTTTGATCCAACTGATTGTATGAGGGTCAAAACCAAGGTGGATCATTGACAATTTTAAGAATGAACAATCCACTCTGTCAAAGGCCTTTGAAAGGTCCATTTTCTTACAATCGAATGGATTTCCTTAGTCTTTATGGAATTTTAAACCTCTTGAGCAACCCCTATTATGTTGTGGATCTACCTACCCTCTAAAAAAGAAAATTGTTTTTCATAATAATGCTAGAAAGGATGGGATTCAACAATATTGCTATTGTTTTTGTTATAATCTTGTAGATGTTGTTGCAAAGGGAAATAAGTTGTAGGATTTGAAGGATGCATGGTTTTAAAATTTAGGTATAATGTTTGTAAAGGTTGAATTCAATGGACCATAAAATTTACCACTAACCTTGCATTACTCTACAACATACAAAAGATCTTTTCCTATTGGGTTAAAAATATTTTGAAAAAGTCAATGAGCCAACCATCCTACCCAGGGGCTTTGCGATTTTGAAAGGAGGCTAAGATTTATTTCAATTCCTCTTCTCTAAATGGGGCTTTGAGAGTTTCATTTTGTTCCTCATAAACAAATATATGGAAAAGAGAAATAATGTGAACGATTTCTAGGATATTTTTATTTTTTGGATTCTTGAAAATGTCCTTATAGTGCCCTAACACAACTTTTGAAAATCCTTTTTAAGAGGTTTGAACGTGTGCCCTTTCTGTTAGTTACCTCCCAAATTGTATCATGTGTTCTTCTTGATTAAGTATGATGATGGAAAAATTAGTGTTCTCGTCACCTTCTTTCCCCCATATTGTTATGAATTTCGCCTCCATGATAAGTCTCTCCTTAATTACAATATGTAGAGTAGGCATATCTAAGGCAATTGATACATCTTTGGTAGTTATGGAAGTTTTCCTCTATCTCTTGCATCTCATGTCAAAAATTAAGGTGGATAAATTACTTTTATATTTTTTTCTTTTTCATTTTTGAAGGTAAAATATATTAGATAAAATAAGATATACAAGATAGTTTTATTGAGGTCCAAGGGATGGCCACAAAAGTAGGCCAGTGTGACTCAAATTTACAATATCCATTGTAGGTATACAATGGAAGTGCAAAACCAACTCCTATTGATACTCCATCCATAACAAAAAAAGAGCTAAGTACATAGCTAAAAGAAGTATAAAATGTCTGTAAAAGGAAAGCCATGACAAGAATGTGTTAAAGAAATTGAAACTAGTAGTCGAGGTGAAAAGATAGGAGAGATAAGAAGGCTCCTCAATTGAGTTGTCAATCACCACCAAGGGGTGGATGCATTGTTTGATGCCACTTAGAGAATACCTAGGGCTGAGAAGGTTTGGTTGTGTTAAAACCTAAAGGACAAATACAAACTTCCACATTCATATACACCATTATCACTTTCAATTTTATAATTTTTATACCAAATGTTCCAACACTTTACCACCCACTTGAAATGATAAGCTCTCCCCAAATTTATTTCTATCATGCTAGTTTAATCATTTACATGGGTTAGGATAAATTTTGAGTAATTGAGAAGGAATGCCATATTCATTTCTCTCTCTTTGTTCTCCTGACATTTTGCTTCAAACTGCATAAATTGTTCGACAAAATAGGGTATTCCCACACAGGATGAACACCTTAAGTAACCACTTACACAACCAGATCAAAGACTAATACACTAGTTTTTTTACGTGGTTAAAACCCTCTAAGAGGGAAATAGTGCACGACCCCAACCAATGTGTCCACTTGAGGCAATTTATTAATGCAGAAGAAAAAAATTATACATAAGAGTTTCTTATAATCGATCACCAGCACATGACCCTCTATGCTCTTCAAATAGAGATCATGGACCAATCGAGGGTTAAGCCACAGATAAATAGCCATTAGTATCGAGGAGAATATGAGTCGTCGGATCACTCTATGTATAGAACATATCATGATCATCAAATTACATAACTACAAATGCATACTAATGCACATTAAAGACACACATTAAGAAACACACTTTTACCTAAAGACACGTTAGAGCAAGTTGATGTCAACTAACTCCTAAGTGTCTAAATATCCTAACATCCCCCCTTAAGAAAAACATGGGGTATGATTGAAGCATTTAAAAAGGTGACACAATAGGAGAAGGAATGAGGTATTAGAGTCTATTCCCCATTAATGACAACTTCCTAAATTCCTAACACAGATCAAAGTTTGGAAAAATTGTTTCTGTAAGAGACTTTGTGAAAATGTCTACAGCTTGATCATTGGTCGGGCAAAAGAGAACTTCAAAAACATAATCATGAATGAGATTTTAGATGAAGTGCACTTGTAGCTCAATGTGTTTGTTGCGTTGTTGTTGAACCGAATCTTTGGCAAGCTTGATGGCACTCTGGTTGTTGCACTAGAGGGTGGTTGGATGCTACAGCTAGAATCCAAACTCTGAAAGGATTCGTTGAAGCCAGAAGGCCTCTTAACTTGCATTAACCCCTGCTTGATACTTTGATTCTGCTAAAGGAAGAGAAAGAGCTTGTTGTTTCCTATAATCCCAAGTGATGGGTCCAAAACCAATATTGAAAACATAACCTATAGTAGACTTTCAATCATCAAGGTCACTAGCCCAATCAAAATCAATGAAACCAACCAACAAAGGAGTCCCCCCTAAACTATAATGTATCCCAAACTGAACAATACTCCAAGCATACCGAAGTATCCTTTTTGCTTCTTTCCAATGGCTCTCATGGGGTGTTTGCATATACCAGGAAACAAGACCAACATCAAAGGAAATATCAAGATGAGTACGAGTCAAATACAAGAGGCTACCAGCTAATTGATGGTACAAAGTGGCATCCACTTTGGGTGTAGTGTAGGTGGTAGCAAGTTTGACTCTAGACTAGAAGGGAGAAGGGGTTCATTTACAATCGTCCATGTGAAAGCGACAAAGAAGATCACATGCACACTTAGATTGGGAAAGAGAAATTCCTTCCTTAGTTTGCAATACTTGGAGGCCAATGAAATAATGAAATTAGCCTAAGTCTATCATTTCAAATTTCTTCTTAAGGCTGGACTTCACATAGGTTAAAAGTTTATGGTCACTACCAGTGAGGATAAGGTCATTAACATAAAGAACAAGTATTATGAGATGGATTCCTACTTTCTTGTTATAGATTTTGGGGTTAGAATGACATCTAGAAAAGTCAATGTCAAGAAGAAAGTTATCCATTTTAACATACCAAGCTCAAGGAGATTTCTTAAGACCATGTACAGATTTCTTAAGGCAACATACAAGGTTGGAAACATTCTGAACATAGCTAGGAGGTTGTTCCATGTAAATTTATTTGTGCAAATCACCATGTAATAAGGTAGATTTAACATCCATTTGATGGACCTCCCATCTATGTGAGGTAGCAATCTGTTGACCTATATATAAGCTCACATATTTGATTTTTACCTTTTCTTTACTTAGAAAATTTTCAATACATGGCGGGTTCATAACCTTGCTCATCAAGTTCCGAGTTATACAAAATAAACTTGTATTCTCTGCTGCATCCATATTGCACCATGACTTAGCCATTTCTTAAGATCTTTCATAATGGCAGGTTGATATCATCATTCTCATTCAAGTTTGCTTTTCCGATGTCGTCAAAATGCACCTTATTGTTTCATGAACCTCATTTTGCACTTAGAATATAGTTTCTTAGCACGGCAGGTTCACGGGTTGGCGAACTCGTGGGTTCATGTTTCCCCATTTAATTTTCTTGTGTTCAACGAGTCCAACCAACTCTTGACTCTCTTGATAGATCAATACTAAGCCTATTTTCAATATCACCGTGGGTTCACAGGTTCATGGGCTCATGTTTGTTCCCTCACTTCTTGAGATCTACGTCTGATCCTCCACCGTATTACATAAAATACTTTGCACTTTCCCCAAGACTTATTAAATGCTAATCTTACGAAGGATACTATTTAATTAATTTTGAAAAGGTCATTATTAATGGCATATTTCTCGAGGTAATCTTTCATTTAATATGAAATAACTCTTTCAACGAAAAAAGGAGCTGTGAGTTATATTATCAAAAGGGGATTTACTTTGAAATTAACATTTCAAAGTGAATATATAAAATTACGCCAACTTTCAAACAACATGGTAGTGAAAGGAAGATAACACTTATGTGGGGATACTTTGAATTTATTCGGGGGAGAGGACCAAATTTTCCAGTGGTTGAGGTTTTACTGGTATTATTCTTTGTTGCCACTACCAGAAATAAACGAAAATATAGTCTAGACGTCAGGCATCGCTTCAACAAGGTGCGTACTAGAGGTTTTTTACTATAGGGAAATTGTTTCTTGGTGTGTTGATAAGTATGAATAGAACCGGAGAGTGATTTAACTTCAAGGGGAATCTCATGTTTCCTTTTCGCCGTCAATTTTCAGAAGCATGTTAAAGCTCCCTGAGCCAACCATCACATTCAAAAGGGGGGAATATAGACAATTCCTTAAGGAAATAAATTATGGACTTGAACTCTTGCAGGAATACCTTGAAGATATTGCCATGATGTTGGAGGATTTATCAAATATTTAGGCCACTTCGATAAAAATGCTTATAAAGAGATTGCATGGCTCTTTACTAGATTTATAGGTCAGAAATCAACAATGACAATTCCTTGGTTAGCCCTTTACATTTTATATTTTACAGTTCATGAGAAGGCAATCTTTGATTGGGAGAAGATTATTTCCATAGAAATTTCCTCACAATTAGCAAATTTTGGGGAAAATAAAAGGTTACATGTCCTCATGTTTTATATCTACTATCACTCATTGTCATGTTTTTAAAGGTCTGAGTGTGGGAAGGAGGGTCGACCGTAAAATTGATCTAGTACCAATGTGGTACCAAGCCCTTTGGAGATAGAGGGTTACTTATCATTTTTATGAAGTCTATAACAGATTTGTTTTTGTTTTCAGGAAACTCATATTTGGTCAAAAAACATCTAGATTATCTCTGGAAGCATCAGCATTCCTAGATAAAAAGGAGAGTTATGAGAAAATGGAGCATTATGCTGTGATAATAATATATTGTTCTCGTGAGAAGACTTTCTACCTCCCTTATTATGTTTCAGATAGAATGTTTGTCATAGAGGTTGCTAGATAGTATAGATTATGGGTACATTTCTTCCATCATAAAAGGAAAAAGTATGGAAAATTGGGCAAATTTTGTTCAGGGGCATTTCTAAAATTGATGAATTCGCAGTTTAATTAGATCAATACAACTTGAAATTTGCAGATGAAATCAAGGGTTTTGAACTAAATCATTTTTTCATGGACCACATGACATTTGTTGGATACAATACTTCACTTGCTAATACATTTTTGTTTGAAGAAGAAGAGGGAGATAATAAAGACCCACCAGCACCAGTTGGCGAAAGGAAAACGAAATATATTGAAACTATTGTGAGTACTACATGTTATCACAAAAGTTGCAGGTTGGGAAAATCCCGACCCAACCACAAAAGAAAGTTCTACAACTTGGGAATCCTACACCCAATGTCACCTCGATGTAGGTCATGCACTTCAAGGGTGACTAGTTCACTCTAGGGAGGCGATCCTGGTGAACCTAGAGGGAATGAGATGGGGATGGATATAGATGGAAGTGGAGCCCCTAGAGGTCAAATCTAAATGGATTGAAATGTGGAAAGAGATTCCTTCTAACTCAAGTGATTATTTCCCCAAAGGTGTAGTACTTCTCCGGATGATTGTACATGCCCGAGACACAAGAAAATCCAACTTGCAATGATATATGTTAGTATGGATTAGCAAGTTAAGCTTGTTGACCCTAATTTGCAGCAGTAGATGATAGTTTATATCATAAAATAGAGCATCCAAATCAGCATACAAAGATCTAAACTAGTTAAGCAAATTGACATTAAGATTAGCAATCAATATGGGCTGACAAATGGCACTTAAGAGGAATGAGAAGATGATTGTTGTAAACATGTATTTTCTGCAGAAAATTGCAGCCTTATGGCTGTACCTTTCAGTCAGTTATATCAGCAATTTGCACCATCAAAATATGCAACCAATCAGCCCAAAATATGTGCCCTAGTTAGTAGAGTAAATGGGGAAAATTTAGGATCTAGTCTAGGGTTAGTTTAGGAGTTATGGTTAGTATTTTATCTAGGTTATATCAGCCCTAATGGCTGTAGGTTAGGGTTTGTAACAGCAAGTAAAATAGTGTGAGAGAGGGGATGCCCTATTAGGGGAAGACTCCTCTCAATGTAGCAAACCAACTTCAAGCAAGAGATCTTTCAAAAGACGAAAATTCACGTCTCCCAAGGCAATGATTTTATATCTCCAATGCAAAAAATAGATGACTAGTGCCTTTACTATTGGGTTAATGGAGTCAAATAACTGAACTAGATATGCTACTTCATTGGGGGTGTAAATCCTCTTACTTCCCAAGGCAAGTATCTCTAGTTAGGGTTTGAGAACGAGGGGTGTAACTCCACATACTTCTTCAAACAAACCCTTGAAACATCAATGAACTTTAAGCAATAAATGATGGAAACTAGATTGGAGGTGTAAATACTCTTACTTCCCACTTATCTCCTAACACAACAATCCTTGACTTGAAAACATGATAGCATAAGAGTAAAAGACCATATCAAAATCAAGAAAGATGCTAAGATAATCCACCATAAAAGCTAGAAATCATTCATCCAAGGTTAGTGCCTCACTCCTCCATCAACCATTCATAAGAGATAGCCATAAACAAGTGAAAAAGAGATAGATATAGCCAAGTGTAGTGAAAATTTCAGATTCAAGTCCTCTCACAAGAGGGAGAGTTATGTCCAAATGAGATCTTATGATCTCTTGTTTATACAAAATGTCACCAAGGTGACTTGTCCATATATTAAGGGGTAAACCACAAGACTAGGAGTCAACAACCCTAATATTGCCCCCTTTAACAAAGTAATATTAAACAATTCATTTAAAATTTCACTTTTTCACAAATAAAACCCTAATATTACATGGATGTCACCTTTTTAGGGGACGTTTTGCCACTTGGGACAAGTCGTTGGTGTTGGAGAAGCTATGGTAGGCCTCCAAAGGCCACATGTCAAACATCTATGAAATCTCCTCATGGCCAAGGCCTCATCCTCCTCAAAATTTCCATGTGTCAATGAGTGGCAACACCACCACCAAACCCTAGCCCCCAAGCATGACATCAAGCTAAAACAGAAGACATTTTTCCCCTCCTGGAAAAATCGTTTGGCATGTGAGGGTTGGGCTAGGTCTTCCATGTCATCTTCTAGGTCTTCAATTCTTCATCTCCGTGATCCGACATGTGGACCCTTGGCATCCAACCTGTGGGCTTGCAGCCCTATGGAAGCCCAAGTTAAGCTTGTTCTTCCAAAATTGTCCACCAATTAGGCCCTGCAAAGACAAATGAGCACGCCCTCCAAGGATCTCAAGTCATAACATCATGATAAGTGAATCCAATCAATAAATAAGACACCTAAGCATGTGCATCAAATATCACTATATCAAATAATTAATTGCTCAAACACATTATGCGACTTGTCAAGCTTGAATATTGGAGGGGTGATGAGGTGTCCTATTGGGTAGATCTTTCTCTAGGTCAAGGAGAGTTTCCAATAGATCCCTCTCTAATCCATGTAAAGTGGATGAAGTGGTTGGGGTCCAGACTCAATGGGCATATTGATCATGACATATAAGGGGTCGTAGTGTCTCATTCATGGGTGCCTTTGTAGAGGGTGTGTGGTACCTTCGTTCGAAATGCATTTTTTCCAAGCCCATTAATTTTTGTCCTTTTATTATTTCATAATCTTAAGGAGAGGTTGAAGGTCACTGTCGTGGCGTGGTGACAAGATAATGTCAATGCCACCCACAAACACCTAGTGGAAATGAGAAGTTTGGCTCTTGATGAGATCCCCTTTCTCTCAGCCACGCAACTGAGAGGCCATTACCCTGGTTTGGTGACCAGATGATGGCAATGTCATACCACTAGATATTCATGGACGCGATAGGTCGACTCATGATGAGACCTCCTATCCTTCAACTAACCTTTTAAGCATTATTTATTATATTGTGGGTCCCCTTTACTCAAAGATAAGTGTTTCACTGCTTTCTTGGGTGATCCCTCGGCGAAGCATCTGGAAGGTTCATACAAGGCATTTATCTTTTACCTGACATCAATCCCTTTGGGCCTTCAACCCCTTCTTCCCATAGAATGAGGAACATCCCCTTCTTGGGTCAATACACCTTAAAATCTCAAGAGATAAGGAAATGGAGGGGAATAATGATGGAAAGTGGTAAGTATGGTCGAGAACGATACAATGACTCTTTAAGGGAGTTCCTAGTAGCAAACCCATCCCCAAGGAAGAC